>JAHBCN010000949.1:0-139330 GCA_019359885.1 Listronotus oregonensis
TTTTTGCGCAAGTGGGTAAAAGAAATGGCTTTCAGTGGAAGAAAAGTAACAAACGAAAGTATCTCATGGATTTACCAGATTTTTTAAGAAAAGAATTAAATTTTTAGAGAATAAAAAAAAAAATATAGTCTATTTAAAAGGTTTAAAAAAAAATTTTTTTTGAAAACTGGAATTCCAAAGGGTTTTAAAACGGGGGTTTTTTAAAGGTTTTAAAATTTTTTAAAAATTTTTTAATTTTTTAAAATTTTTATTTATATATATATATATATATATATATATATATATATATATATATATATATATATATATATATATATATATATATATATATATATATATATATATATATATATATATATATATATATATATATATATATATATATATATATATATATATATATATATATATATATATATATATATATATATAAAAAAACCAAAAGTCTATACACATACCCCCCCGAAGGCCTTCGTTTCCGAAATACAGGGTGTCAAAATTTTTATTTAATTTTTTTTTTTTTTAAATAAAATCCATGATAATGTAAATATTGAAGAAAATTTTTTTTGGGGGGGTTTTTTGGGGAAAGGATATGAACTCTTATTCCGGCTCTTACTTGGGGGAAACCACCTACATTTTTTTTTACTATTTTGAACAACCACAATTTTTTGGGGCCCTGTATTACAAAAGAAAATTTAAAATTTACTATTTTGTTTTTTACATCAAAAAGGTATACCTGTTTAAAATCAAAAGAGCAACCTTTTTTTTAGATATTTGGATGGATTTTTTTTTTTTTTTTTTTTATATATATATATATATATATATATATATTTATATATATATATATGTATTTTAATTTTCAATAAAATTACTGTTCCTAAATCATGTTCAGCAAAACAAAAAAAAAATTAAAAAAAATTTAACACTCTGTATATCAGAAACGAAGGCTTTGCGGACACATATATAGACTTTTAGTTATTTTTACCCGAGTACGTACCTGAAGTATTAACATTTCTTCATGAATCACCCCAAAAAAAAAAATATATATATATATATATATATATATATATATATATATATATATATATATATATATATATATATATATATATATATATAACTTTGTTTAAAAAAACATCTAAAATATAAAGAGCTTGAAGAACGCTTTATCTTCATCCCCCTTTTTAAATTTTGGTCCTTTGGGTGATGAGGTAAGGGTTTTATTAATGAAATTTGCAAAAAAAAAATTAAAAAAAGTTTCATTATCCAAAGAATTGGTTTAGCTGTGCAAGGGGGGAATGGATCAGTACTAGGTACAATCCGGAGACCTAGGACTTGATGAAGTTTATAATTTGTAAATATAGATTTAGTTCTTTAATTTAATTTTAGAATATTCTTATTTGTATTTATAACTTAATACACAGCAATCATAATCTCAAATTATAATCTGCTATTGGTCTGTTTGTTTTTGTCCCAAAAGTACTGGGACACAGAGCAATAGCAGATTCCTTAGGTCAAAATAATGCCCAAACGTAAACTTGCCCTATCCCAAAGTTGATAATAACTAAGATACAGGGTGTCAAACTTTTATTTTTTTTTTGTTTTTTCGTAATAATTTCTTAACTAAATGACATATTGGTACAAAATTAAAGATTTGGGGGTTCTTTGAGACGAGAAATTCAAATTCGACCATACTTTTGATGTAGCTAGTAGAGGGCGCCAACTATGGCTTACCCCACTTGTTTTAGATGGCGTAACTCTTTTAAGCTTAGTATATTGACCTGTTTATTAAAAAAAAAGTTACTATAATTCCCTCTACGTTAAAAGTGTATAGTTCATTTAGGTCTCTAGGAGCAACTGGAAAATGGTTTTCGGCCAATTGTTTTTAAACTTTGCATGCAAAGGAATATTTTTCAATACGCTGATCAAAAGTCTTCACGGGCACAAAAAACAAAAACCCCCCTAACTCCCCCAAAATCAACCTTAAATGTCACTAGGGATTTGGAGACTTTTGAGGGTGATTTTGAGGGGGTTAGAGGGGTTTTTGAATTTTTTTGAAATTTGTTAATTCGACATATGTTTAAGCCTTTTATTTATACTCTTAATTAATTATTAAAAGTGTTGTTTTTTATATTATAGGATATAGGCAAAATAAAAAAGGGCAAATCCTTCTTTTAAAGCGTGTATAAAAAATATAGGGCGAGTACATATATCTTAAATATCAATATTTTTCGTACCCTAATTTTATCTAATTTTTTGTCACCAAGTGCATTTTTTTGCTTAAATAACCAGTTTCTTATGGGATTTTAGAATGATATACCAAATTGTTTTCTAAATTAATTGTCTCACCACATATACATGATAGAGAGTCAGCTTCCAGCATTCTCTATAAAAATATTATTTCGATATAAAAAGTATGATCGACCATATCTTATGGTTTTAAAAGAGGTGAAAGGGAGTAAGCCCCTAAATTCTGTATACGTCTCTTATATTTGTTTAGTAATTTTTTTTTAGTAATATAGTAATAAGTTTTTTAATAATTTAAGTAAATTTTAATTTTCTTTCTTTTTAGTAATATTTTCCTTTATTAACAAAGGACCCTATAAAAATATTTAAATTTTTTTCATTTTCCTAAGGTTTATTTATTTAAGGAAAAAGATAAGGTATTTGTATGTCTTAAGTTATATTGTCTCAAGGGTAGACTTTTCCTTCACAATTTGCTAAAAATTTAAATTTATATATAATTAAAAATAAATATATATCTTTTCTTTATTTTGGGGAAAAGCCAAATATTTTTTTTCACGAAGGCTCATGAATTTTAATTCATTTTTTTTTTATTATTAGATTATAGAATTTATTTTATCTACAACAATGAATCTGATGGTTTTAAGCACATTATCAATTTGATAACCAGACAACATCATAAATTGAGAAGATGATGAACTGAAACGTCAAGCTGCAATAGTCAAAGTACACGAAAAACTGAGAATCTACACGTCACATTACACTCGTGAAAAAATTTTAAACACAATATATATATATATATATATATATATATATATATATATATATATATATATATATATATATATATATATATATATATATATATATATATATATATATATATATATATATATATATATATATATGCAGTATATATATATACTGTGTTTTTCTTTTTTTTTTTCTTGGGATGTTTAGTTCAACAACAAATCAAAACTATTTTAGTTCCCTGTTAAAAAAGTTTTATTTCAGATGTTTCGGCTGATTTCAGCCTTTTTCAATGATTTTTTTTTTATCTAAAACAATTATACAACTAAGCTTTGATGCTCAGAGTATATGTTAACAATGAAAATTTTTATAAAAATGTTTTAAATTTTTTATCGACTTACCCAAAAAGGTTATTCCAGATAATTTAACATTTTATTCACTTCACAGGTAAAAATTTTATTAACTAACTTAAAACTACATGGTTAAAAACAGTTTTTGTTTAACGAAGTCTTGGATAGAAACAAAACAAAACAAACACTTTGTGGCTTTAATATATTTTCAAGAGGTGGCGGGTGACTTATTATAAACAAAACGCATCAACCATCGTTTATAGAGTTTGGAACTGTTATATAAATTAATGTTTTATTTAAAAGGGATGTTGCTTATATTAAATACTAAAATCAATTTTTTAACTACTTTTATTACATATTCCATGATCATTTTTTTGGCGTTGATTTTTAAGATTTGGCTATTTGTTTAGGTTTTTCTAAAACAAAAACAAAAAGAACAAACTCAAATTCTAGTCTTTGAGTTCGTTGGTTTCGCCCTTCGGCTTACGTTACTACTTAAAATTGATTAAATTTTTGCTGGTCTGCTTACAGTTTTTTTTTTCCGATGGGAAATTTGTTGGGAATGTATGTTTTGTAGTGTTTAGGTTATATGTTTTTTTTTATATACTTCTATTTTAATATGAATGCTTGATAAAGGATAAAAATAATTATTTGATAAGGTTATAATATATTTTACTGAGGTTTTTTATGTCAGATTTTTCATTTATTGAGTTATCATTTTTTTTTTAATATAGATCATTTCCAGAAATTCTCTCCTCTGTTCATTCGATTCAGTTTTTAGGATTTTAGTGTTGGTATAATTAAATTTATGTAAGTTAAGTTTCATTTTCGTGATTAGTTAGAGCGGTTTTATTTTTTTTGTCATATTTATGACCGTTAAGACGGTTTTGGAGATGTTGTGCGGTTTGGCCAATGTATACTTTGGGACAGTTATTACATGGTTTCTGATAAACGATATGAGTTTTTCGATTTTTTGGAGTTTTGGTTTTAAGGGAGCTAAATTCCTTTTGTAATAAGTTAAAAACTTTGTGGCATACAGAAATATTTTGGGGTTTAAAATATCTTTGCAAGTTTTCTAAAAGTCCTTGTACATAGGGTATTGATACAAAGTTATTATTTAAATTATTGTTTGTATTTTGTTGTGGAGGGTTATTATTTAGATTTTGTAAACGGGATGTGAAGATTGAATTAATTAGTTTAAAAGGATAGCTATTGTTTATTAAAATATTTTTGGCTTTTTTTAACGCGTTATTTCGGTAAGAAGGATCGCCTAATTTTATTGCTCTGTCTGCCAGACCTATTATTACGGATTTTTTTTGGGACATATGGTGTTGTGAAAAATAATTTAAATAGCGTCCTGACCAAGTTTTTTTTGTATACCATTCGGTTTCTATTTTGTTATTTTGATGGTATAAGGTCATATCTAAGAAATTTAATTTTGAGTTTTCTTCCATTTCGATAGTGAACTTAAGTTTTTTCATGAAAATCGTTAAATGCGTTTAGAATGTCTTCGGTTTTATTTTTAGGAGTTGCAGTAATGCAATTATTTATATAACGAAAGAAAAATGGTATTTGGTATCCCAAATTGGAAATTACGGTGTTTTCTAATTCTTCTAATACTATTTGTGCTATAACACTCGAAATGGATGAACCCATTGCGCACCCTTAAATTTGTTTATAAAATTTTTCTTTATATTCAAAATAGATGGATTTTAAAGTTAGTTCTACAGCACTTAGGAACTCGTTAAGTGGGATATCTGTGTATTTTTTAATTTGATCCCATTTTTTTCTTATAATATTTAAAGCTAGTTCAATGGGTACGTTTGTATATAGGGATACAACATCCAAAGATATAAGAATATAATCACTAGGTATGGATATATTTTTGAGTTTTTCTTTAAAGTCCCAGGAATCTTTGATATATGTATTGGTTTTATTTATGATATTCTGTAGGATATCTTTTAAAAAGGCGGAAAGTTTGCCTAAAGGTGATTGTATACATGAAACAATGGGACGCATCGGTATGCCCTCTTTGTGCAATTTTGGTAATCCATATATTTTTGGTGGTAGTGCATTAGGGGTTTTTAAATGTTTAGCAATGTTAGGAGAAATATAATTTTGGTTTTCCCATCGTTTAATGATGTCATTGTCTTCTTTTTGGAATTTGGTAGTGGGGTAATTTTCAATTTGTTTGTATGTTTGAGGATCGGATATCAAAGTGTTCATTTTAGTATCGTATTCATCAGATTCCATGATAACAGTCTTGTTTGATTTATCCGGCCTTAGTATTTTTAAATTGGGTTTTTTTTTTTGAGAAACCGATTGGTTTTTTTTTATTTTGTATATAACTGTTTTTCTATTATATGGTTTTTGGATTTTTTGTTGTTTAAATTAGGTTTATTTTAAAAATTTGTTAAAATGTTAGTGCAATTTGCTCGAACTTCATCTTTCTTTTCCGTTGATAGTTTATTAATCGACATTTCAACCGATGAGATTATTTCTAGTATAGGTAGATCTTTAGAGGTTTCAACTGGAAAAAAAACACAGAATATATTCTAAAAGGTTCAAGAAAATAAATTCTATATATATATATATATATATATATATATATATATATATATATATATATATATATATATATATATACAGTATGTCCACGGAAAAGGTGTTGAAGAGAAAAAACTTTTTTATTTTTGATTTTATCGAAAAAAGCTACTCTTGATAAAAATTGCTACTTCTAAGAGTAAGATTGAGATAGAAACATTTAACATATTTTATACGAGGTACTCAGAAAATTCAAAAAACTTTAAATGGTTCAAGAGTAAAGTGCATTTATTTGAGAAGATATGGAAATAAGATACTAGGAAAAGTTGTTTAAAAGTAAAAGATAGTTTCTTATATCAATTTTCAAAAAAATTGGCCTACTTTTATTAACTTGCGATAAAAATTATTTTAATATTAATTAATTCCAAATTAACAATTATTGTACTAGTAGGCGTTGATAGTGACAAGCTTTATTGACACTTTGCTTTTATAATTCTTTAGCCGCAGTAACGTCAGCTTTAAATGCTTACTTAACAGCAAAAAATTTGACAAAATTGATATTTAATTGATATTAAAATAAATTTAATTACAAATAAATAAAAGTACGCCGATTTTTTCGAAAATTGGTATAAGAGACTACCTTTTAATTTTGAACAACTTTTCCTAGTAACTTATTTCCATATCTTATCAAATAAATGCACTTTACTCTTGTACCATTTTAAGTTTTTTCAATTTTCTGAACACCTCGTATAAAATATGTTAAATATTTCTATCCCAATCGTACTCCTAGAAGTAGCAAAATTTTTTATCAAGAGTAGCTTTTTTCGATAAAATCAAAAATAAAAAAGTTTTTTCTCTTCAACACCTTTTCCGTGGACATACTGTATATACAGTGTGTCCCAGGATGAGCGAATTTATACGTAAAAATGACAAAAAATTTTGGGGTTGAAATTTGACCGTTTGGCAGCCAGCCCTGCTTGATTAAAAAATAAAATTTAGCATATTTTTATTTTTAAAATCAAGCATGCCTTCTTAATAGGGATTTTTTAAATTTTATGAGTAGGTAAAGTAGTATTTCTAGGCAAGATATAAAAAAGTTTATGAGAAAAAGTTGTTTACAATGCAAAATTATGCCGAATACCGGATTTCATAACCATAGGGCTACTTTGATTTTTACGTTTAAATTATTTACTTATTATTAAATATGAATAAAAAATTATTTGGTACACCAGACGTAAAAATCAAAGTAGGCCTATGGTTATGAAATTCGTATTCGGGATAATTTTACATTCTAAAGAACTTTTTTATAAACTTTTTATATCTTGCCTAGAAATACTACTTTACCTACTCATAAAATTTAAAAATGCTCGTATCAATGTTGATTTTTAAAAAATAAAAAATATGCTAAATTTTATTTTTTAACCAAGCAGGGCTGGATGCCAAACGTTCAAATTTTAACTCCAAAATTTTGTCATTTTTACGTATAAATTGCTCATCCTGGGACACACTGTATATATATATATATATATATATATATATATATATATATATATATATATATATATATATATATATATTATATATATATTATATATATATAATATATATATATAATATATATATATATTAGTATAGTATATATAATAAAATTTTTACCTGTGAAGTGAATAAAATGTTACAATTATATTGATATAACCTTTTTGGGTAAGTCGATAAAAAATTTAAAACTTTTTATAAAAATTGTACATTATAACATATACTCGAACATCAAAGCTTAGTTGCATAATTGTTTTAGATAGAAAAATCATTGATAAAGGCTGAAATCAGCCGAAACGTCTGAAATAAAACTTTTTTAACATGGAACTAAAATAGTTTTGATTTGTTGTTGAACCAAAAATCCCAAGAAAAAAGAAAAACTCAGTATATATATATATATATATATATATATATATATATATATATATATATATATATATATATATACAGGGTGCCACAGATTCGAGTGCATGCATGGGGATCTCGGAAACCGTAAGAGATACGAAGTCGGTTAAATTATGGCAAAGTTGCGCATTTAGGTGCCTAACAATATGCCGATTAGAAAGTTGTAAAATTGCGAGGACTTCCGGAGATATCCGGAAAAAACCGAAATTTGCTGATTTCGTTTTTATTTTTTTCTAACGTTATTTAAAGAAATATGGAAAAACAAAAGATACTTTCTTATTGCCACTTTTTAAGCTCTACAAAACAGCGTTAAGAGATTTTTCGCACGACGTTTCGTTTTCGTTAGACCATCATCAACTTTATTTTTTTAAATACGGACCTGGATTTTTTATTTAATTTTTTTGAACCCTTTATTATCCCAATTACAAAAATGTATAACACTTAATATTTATTTACAAATATGAAACGCCCCTATAAGAAATGATGTGCGTTCCTTGTCTTACTCATTGCCTATTATGAAAAATATGTTTATTTAACAGAAAAATATTAAGTGTTATACATCATTGTAATTGGGATTTTAACTGCTTCAAAAAAATGCAATAAACAATTGAGTGCCGCATTTAAAAAAACTAAGTTGATGATGGTTTAACGAAAACGAAACGTCGTACGGAAAATCTCTCAACGCTGTTTTGTAGAGCTTAAGAAGTGGCCATGAGAAGGTGTCTTTTGTTTTTCCGTATCTCTTTAAATAACGCCAGAAAAAAATTAAAACAAAATCAGCAAATTTCGGTTTTTTTAGGATATCTCCGGAAATACTCGGAATTTTACAACTTTCTACTCGGCATGTTGTTAGGCACCTAAATGCGCAACTTTGTCATAATTTAACCGACTTCGTATCTCTTACGGTTTCCGAGATTACGCATTTAAAAAAACTAAGTTGATGATGGTTTAATAAAAACGAAACGTCGTACGTAAAATCTCTCAACGCTATTTTGTAGAGCTTAAGAAGTGGCCATGAGAAGGTGTCTTTTGTTTTTCCATATCTCTTTAAATAACGTCAGAAAAAAATTAAAACAAAATCAGCAAATTTCGGTTTTTTTAGGATATCTCCGGAAGTACTCGGAATTTTACAACTTTCTACTCGGCATTTTGTTAGGCACCTAAATGCGCAACTTTGCCATAATTTAACCGACTTCGTATCTCTTACGGTTTCCGAGATCCCCATGCATGCACTCGAATCTGTGGCACCCTGTATATATATATATATATATATATATATATATATATATATATATATATATAATATATATATATATATATTAAAATATATATATATATATATATATATATATATATATAGAAAAAAACTTCATTTTTTTTGCATAAGGTACTATAATAGCTAACATTCTTAAGGTAATTGCATAAAAAACCATATGCACAAGAATGACATCCGGAAGCTCATCTCTATACAATATATAAAGAGTGATGTAAGTATTAACCCCTGAATACACCCTGGGGTCATTTTTTTTTTAGGTGATGCTTTATTAAGTAGACTCCACATCCCTAATTTCAGATGATTTCAATTTCTTACATAGATTTTAATGATTTACAATATTATCATACCATGTGGCAGAGAATGATTTTCATTAATTAAAAAACCTTAATAATTTTAACGAAAAAATAGATACATTTTTTTGACTCCACCTTAAACTGTTTTGTTTACTAAAAGCAAAGACAATTGTAGTTTAGTGATAACTACAACTGTCTTTGCTAAAAGACAAAAGTGAATTTCACGAAAATCGTTAATCTATAAAATTTAAACTTAAAATTTACCTCACAAAAAGCAAGTTTGCCTATATTCTTTTACCTTTTTATGAATAGTATTTACATAGAAATTTTTAATAATTTAATCAAACTTAAATAAACAATTAACAAAATTATGACTAAAATTACATTGAATACTTTTTTTAATTAGACTATTAGTAAATTATTACCCACTGATTTGTCGTAATTTAGAGCAAGATTTTTCACACCCTATAAGTGGACATTTCTTGGCTATTTTAAAAAAATATTGTTACATTGGTGGGAATTTTAATAAAATTGTGTACAGATGTACAGAGTTTCTGTTTACATTTTGACACCCATTTACAAGGTAAAAAGAATAGAAAAAACTTGTTGTGATTAAATTTCATCGTTTTTCATCTATCTTTTAGGCAGAACAAAAGAAACAAATTAACATTAAAAAGTAAAGAAAACTGAATTGGCTAACTTTTTTAAAACGAAATACCCTGTATATTTTCATTGCCAATTTAGAAAATATTTAAGTTTTTATTTAAACATTTAATTGATAGTGAAAATCCCATTGTCTTGGAAAATAAACGATTTGACTTGTTTATACGTTTTGACAGCATCTTGACAAGTATTACAAGTTTGTTGTTGCGTTATTTAAATCAAAAACAGTTTAAATATATTATATACCAAAGATCAAAAACACGAATAATACGTCTTTTCTATGTAAACAATGAACATGTCTCGCAAGTTCGGTACGAATATCACTAACATTTTCCTGAACAAGGAATATTTTTAAAAAATTGTAAAAATTTTATTGTTCGTCAATAGAAACGAAATGTGTTAAAAGAAAAAAAGAGAATAGTGGCTACAAATTTAGATGAGGATTTAAATATTAAGGTTCATTTATTTTAAATTGAATAGCCAGAAAAATCTTAGCGGTAGGTATTTATTTTTTAGAAAATCCCGAAAGATCAATTTTGAGTCTAGGAGGCGTGGAAAAATAGTTTTAATTATTTTTCATAATGTATGTCTTTTTCAAAAAGGTAAAAAAGGTTTTTAAAATTTTATTTCTAGACATAACTAATTTTTTCAAATGTAACGATGGTGCTCGTTGGCATATTCGAAAAGAGCATTTTTTTGCGGATAATTCGATACATCACACATGATATTTGTAGTTAAATCAACACTAAAAAAAACTAAAATAAAGGCATAGTAGTTGTTGCTAATAAAAATAATAATTATATTATTATTATTATTATTTATTGGATTTATAGGTATTAAAATCAAAATGCCTTGTAATAAACATAGCAATAACTTTAAATAACTAACTCGCGTTTTATTATAAAACTATGGAACATTATGATTTTAAATTAACGTTTTTGTTTATTTCCAAGCCTACCTGATAATCATGCCGAAATGCATATGACTCAACTACTATGCTAAATTTTTTGCTTTCTTACTGTTGATTTAACTTAAAATATTAGGATGGGGTATCAAATTTTTCAAAGAAAAGCTCTATTCAAATATGTACCAACAACGTTCCATTTGAAAAATTGAGTGATGTCTAAAAATAAAATTTGGAATCTTTATACCTTTCGGAAAAATTTAAAATACGTCAAATAATTAAAACTATTTTTTCACGCCTCCTTGATTTAAAATTGGTTGTTTTACCGATGTCATGGCACTCTAGATTGAGTTTAAAATATTAAATATTTTTAAAAGAAAAGTGTCAAAATTTGACATATGGGGTGTCATTGTATTTAGGATGTAAATTCATATAGGTGAAAAAAACAGGGTGTTCCATTTAAAAATTCAAAAGTTGAGGTCATTTCCGGTGAAACCGAAATCATATAAACAATTGAACAAGTCATTGAATGCATTTTTAGGTCATATATTGAACGCCAAGTTTCATTTTTCCATCTTAATAAGTAAAAAAGTTATAGGGGGAACCACCTTGAGAAACACCGATATATATATATATATATATATATATATATATATATATATATATATATATATATATATATATATATATATATATATATATATATATATATATATATATATATATATATATATTTTTATAATTAATTTTTATTATTTAATAATATTTTTAATTTTTTTTTTTTATTTAAATTAAATAAAAAAAAAATTTTTTTTTTTAAAAAATTATTTTTTATTTTTAAATTTATTTTTAAATATTAATATATTAAAAAAAATTTTAAAATTAAAAAAAAATTAAATTATAAAATAAATTAAATATTTTAAATAAAAAATAATATTTTAAATAAATATATAAAAATTTTAATTTTTAAAATTATTTTTTAAAAATAAATTTTTTTTATTATTATTAAATTTAATTATAAATAATTATATTTAATTAAATTAAAATAATTATAAAAAAATTTTAATATATTAATATTTAAAAATAAATTTAAATAAAAAAATAATTTTTTAAAAAAAAAAATTTTTTTTTTTATTTAATTTAAATAAATAAAAAAAAAAAAAAAAAAAAAAAAAAAAATATATATATATATATATATATATATATATATATATATATATATATATATATATATATATATATATATATATATATATATCGGGTGTTTCTCCAAGGTGGTTCCCCCCTATAACTTTTTTACTTATTAAGATGGAAAAATGAAACTTGGCGTGTCAATATATGACCTAAAAATGCATTCAATGACTTGTTCAATTGTTTATGACGATTTCCGGTTTCACCGGAAATGACCTCAACTTTTGAATTTTAAATGGAACACCCTGTATTTTTTTCACCTATATGATATGATGACATCCTAAATACAATGACACCCCATATGTCAAATTTTGACATTTTTCTTTAAAAATATTTAATATTTTAAAACTCAATCTAGAGTGCCATGACATCGGTAAAACAACCAATTTTGAGTCAAGGAGGCGTGAAAAAATAGTTTTAATTATTTGACGTATTTTAAATCTTTTCCAGAAAGGTATAAAGATTCCAAAATTTTATTTTTAGACATCACTCAATTTTTTCAAATGGAACGATGGTGGCTCGTTGGCATATTTGAATAGAGCTTTTCTTTTTGAAAAATTTGATACCCCACTCCTAATATTTTAAGTTAAATCAACAGTAAGAAAGCAAAAAATTTAGCATAGTAGTTGAGTCATATGCATTTCGGCATGATTATCAGGTAGGCTTGGAAATAAACAAAAACGTTAATTTAAAATCATAATGTTCCATAGTTTTATAATAAAACGCGAGTTAGTTATTTAAAGTTATTGCTATGTTTATTACAAGGCATTTTGATTTTAATACCTATAAATCCAATAAATAATAATAATAATAATATAATTATTATTTTTATTAGCAACAACTACTATGCCTTTATTTTAGTTTTTTTAGTGTTGATTTAACTACAAATATCATGTGTGATGTATCGAATTATCCGCAAAAAAATGCTCTTTTCGAATATGCCAACGAGCACCATCGTTACATTTGAAAAAAATTAGTTATGTCTAGAAATAAAATTTTAAAATCCTTTTACCTTTTTGAAAAAGACATACATTATGAAAAATAATTAAAACTATTTTTCCACGCCTCCTAGACTCAAAATTGATCTTTCGGGATTTTCTAAAAAATAAATACCTACCGCTAAGATTTTTCTGGCTATTCAATTTAAAATAAATGAACCTTAATATTTAAATCCTCATCTAAATTTGTAGCCACTATTCTCATTTTTCTTTTAACACATTTCGTTTCTATTGACGAACAATATACTTTACAATTTTTTAAAAATATTCCTTGTCCAGGAAAATGTTAGTGATATTCGTACCGAACTTGCGAGACATGTTCATTGTTTACATAGAAAAGACGTATTATTCGTGTTTTTGATCTTTGGTATATAATATATTTAAACTGTTTTTGATTTAAATAACGCAACAACAAACTTGTAATACTTGTCAAGATGCTGTCAAAACGTATAAACAAGTCAAATCGTTTATTTTCCAAGACAATGGTGATTTTCACTATCAATTAAATGTTTAAATAAAAACTTAAATATTTTCTAAATTGGCAATGAAAATATACAGGGTATTTCGTTTTAAAAAAGTTAGCCAATTCAGTTTTCTTTACTTTTTAATGTTAATTTGTTTCTTTTGTTCTGCCTAAAAGATAGATGAAAAACGATGAAATTTAATACAACAAGTTTTTTTCTATTCTTTTTACCTTGTAAATGGGTGTCAAAATGTAAACAGAAACTCTGTACATCTGTACACAATTTTATTAAAATTCCCACCAATGTAACAATATTTTTTTAAAATAGCCAAGAAATGTCCACTTATAGGGTGTGAAAAATCTTGCTCTAAATTACGACAAATCAGTGGGTAATAATTTACTAATAGTCTAATTAAAAAAAGTATTCAATGTAATTTTAGTCATAATTTTGTTAATTGTTTATTTAAGTTTGATTAAATTATTAAAAATTTCTATGTAAATACTATTCATAAAAAGGTAAAAGAATATAGGCAAAATCCCTTGCTTTTTTGTGAGGTAAATTTTAAGTTTAAATTTTATAGATTAACAGATTTTCGTGAAATTCACTTGTTGTCTTTTAGCAAAGACAGTTGTAGTTATCACTAAACTACAATTGTCTTTGCTTTTAGTAAACAAAACAGTTTAAGGTGGAGTCAATGTACAATGTATCTATTTTTTAAGCTGTTAAAATTATTAAGGTTTTGTTAATTAATGAAAATCATTCTCTGCCACATGGTATGATAATATTGTAAATCATTAAAATCTATGTAAGAAATTGAAATCATCTGAAATTAGGGATGTGGCAGTCTACTTAATAAAGCATCACCTAAAAAATATGACCCCATGGGTGTATATCAGGGGTTAATACTTACATCACTCTTATATATATTGTATAGAGATGAGCTTCCGGATGTCATTCTTGTGCATATGGTTTTTTATGCAATTACCTTAAGAATGTTAGCTATTATAGTACCTTATGCATACAAAATGAAGTGTTATTCTCTGGAAAAACCGATCTTATGTATATTACGTTAGGGCAAGTTATGCATGAAAAAACCGTTATCATTTAAATATTTTTTTGTAATTTTGTACCCTTTACAAAGCCTGTTGTTTAACGTTCTGAATAAAAGGTGCTACACTTAGTATTATATGAACTGTTTCTAGTGTATTTTTTTGTCACTTTATCCAAAAACGGCAAATTTCATTCGACCCGAAGCTAAAGCGATTACTTACAATTTATGTAGAAAGTTTTTATGATATAAAAAGGTGTTTAAAAGTCTGTCATTGGTCAGTTGTGTTTGTAAATATGGTTATTAACTTTCTGAACCCACGCAATGCATTTTTTGTTTACAATTTGCTAAACAAAAAAATTGTAGATAAATCGTTGAAAATTTTAAAATAAAGAAAAGACCAAACGAGCTAACACACTATTTTTTATTACCAACACAAGGATGGTTAACTAAAGATAACGTTACTTTAAGTTAACAATGATAGTAAAACCCCTTGATACTGTCTTAGAAAGTAAGATAGAAAGGTGCAATTTATCTTTCGGTGAGTTTCTTCAAAACATAGTTAAAGTTGTTTAATCCAATAAATAAAAAATAAACAGGGTATTGGATCGCGTCAAAATAAAATTAGTTATGGACATTTCGCCCTGAAAATTAGTCACTATCAAAGAACTAAGATCCTTAAAAATATTTTATTGCAAGCAATGTTAAAATGTTTAAAATAAAATTAATTTTAAGCAAGTCTTAACTTAAACTAAACTATATTTGTAACAAAATTTAATGGTTAAATTAAATTGCATTTTGTATCTACATTTTTATAGCTGCATCAATGTTATTTAAATAGTTTGGTAAAAGTCATCCTAATGCATCAGCTTATACCCAATCTTTGTACCTAAATGATATTTTTAAGTGGGCAATCATAAAATTACAAAATAAAATTTAAAAACAACAATTAACAAATACTTATAACTAAGTTTAAATCTACAAATAATTTTAGTCCATTATTTATTAGCTATAATACCCATTTTTTTACGGTCAGTCCAGGATTTAATTAATTTTATCAATTCTATTTCGTCAGCAGAATCTTTTCCAGATTTGAGAAAAATTAGTTTGTCTAGACAGTGGTTTTTAGTTACAGCACATTTCAAAAACGTTTTAAGGTGCTAAATTCTCATTCAGTACCTACTTGAAACAAAATACTCAGCTCTAATGTTTAACCGGCATGCTTTTAAAATGTCTTCTTTATGTGTGCAGACTAAACAATATTTTGTTTATATCATGGGAAGGTTGATACATCAATTCCTGAATTTTATAACAGACCCTTATGCGAAAACTCCACACAGTTGTCAATAATTGGTATAAATCTTCATTTTTTATTCATGTTAATTTTTGTATCTAAATAAGTAACTGCAAAAACTGATATATACGTGGTGACGTAAAATAAATTAAAATGTATTTTACTAATAATAGCTATTTAACGAACTAGAGATTAATAAGATCGAATCACCATGCATTAATGAAGGCTACAATTAAAATATTTTGATAATTTAAATAGTACTCCTAATAAATGATCGCTAAAAATACATTTAAGGTTACCTTATGCCGTAAAAATACATTAACAGCTGGAACTAATCAAAAGTAGATAGAGGGATCAGCTAAACTTAAATGACATACCAGACCAAATTTGCGTATTTCTTCTAGACTTTTCCGTATTTTTATTTCTTGTTTTATACCATTTAGCAAATTAAATACCCCATTTTCAAGTCCTAAATTACTCTAACTATAAAAAAAATGCTTTAATTTGTTACGAGATTCTGGTGTAAACTAGTATCTACTTAACTACACTAGCTTTTGAGGTCGTGAAATTTAGTAAATTTTAATGTACTGCAGACACTTTTCAGAGAAGCAGTTTTGACACTGCTATTTCTAACCTCTAAAGATATTTCTATTTTCATTTTTTTCAGTTTTAGTTAATGTAAGATGCGGAATAATAGATATACTATTATCTACAACCGTGCGGAAACTAAGGTTCGCCTTTGGCTCGTTTTGTCAACTTGACTTTGCGTGCGCAAAAAATCTACTTACCACACTTGTTATGTAATATACTATTACATTAAACGAAGAAACAGATAACAGCAAGGAATATAGTACTGATATTAAGGACGATGGTTTGTATCGTTTTGTTTGTTCATAAATATATAACTTTTGAAACAATTTTTGAAGTACATTTTTAACATTAAACCAAAATGCGTTATATATAAATTTCGATCTAGAACTGAACGTTATTAATTTATTTACACAAGTTCAAAATTATCGACCAGCACTTAATTTAAGAAAAAAACATGTTACGAATTCGAGACCATAAAAGTACGGAGCGAACGGGTTGGTCCTTTTATTTTGTCTACGCCTTATATTAAAAACTGTGCCTTAAAAATACCTGTGAAAAAATTTATATTAAACTCGTCATGCCAAAACAGATAGGTTTACACCAGTTTAATTATAGTGATAGTATATTAATTTACTTTAATATTTTTTGATATCTGTGTAAACAGTTTAATTTTTAATTGGTGTATAAAACGTTAAATATTTATTATATCCAATAAAAACAAAAAAAAAACAAAGAAAACCAGACACCGATGCAAATATACTTATCTCATTTTTAAAATTATTTTTATGGTTTTTATCATAGATTAATCTCATGTTACAAGGAAAAAAAAACGAAAAAGTCTAAAAGAAATACGCAATTTTTTTCTGGTTTGTCGGTTAAGTTTAATTGATCCCTAACTACAGTTAAGTTCCATTTTTTTTTTGTATTTTTATGGAAGTAGGTAACCCTTAATGTATTTTTTTAATATGAGTCTTGTTGTTGTTATTAAAATATTTTAATAATAGCCCTCCATATTGCATAGTTATTTGTCCCCATTAATCATTATTTCGTTAATAAGCTTTTATTACTAAGGCCTGGTACTTTCATTAACGGATAACTTTATTGTCCCGATAATTTCCATGGTTACAATTGTCACAACAATTGTTATTATGGAAATTATTTGGAAAATAATTTTATTCGTTAATGAAATACCCCTTAAAGATTATATTATAACTATATATATATATATATATATATATATATATATATATATATATATATATATATATATATATATATATATATATATATATATATATATATATATATATATATATATATATATATATATATATATATATATATATATATATATATATATATATATATATATATATATATATATATATATATATATATATATATATATATATATATATATATATATATATACAGGGTGTCCGGAAATACCGTTCGAATACTTCTAGGCGTGATTCTACATGTAAAATTATGAAGAAAAGTTCATATGAACATAGGTCCGCAAATGCGTCATAAGCTTGCTATGGTGATTCAAAGATGGCACCTTGATATGTGGTTTTATTTTATATTTCTGGAACCGTTTCAGATAGCCATCTGAATTTTGGCATATGAATTTCTTTTAGTAGTAGGCAATTTTCAGTGTTTTTATTAAACGATTATTTTAATCAGGGGCGTACCGACAGGGGAGGTCTCGGTTTAATTTATTCACATTTTTATTAAACGTCATATTTTTGCAGTTTTATTAAGAAATTATGATTCCGCGGAATAAATGACGTAAAAAGGTATTCTTGTAGAAAACCTGTCAGGCTAGCCGTTTTCGAGAAAACACTCCTCAAAGAAAATAATGCATGCATGGTCGCTCAATAATAATAAAAATTGCTACATCAAAGTGGGTTTATGTCGGTGGTAAGTTGAAATAAAGTAAAAAATTAAGTTTATTTATTTAGTTACATAAATAAGAAGACAAATATGCAGTAGGTATTGTTTAATAGTAATAAAAAAGGAACGGTAAATGAAAAACAAATTTATAATATGAAAAAAAACAAGGAACAATACAGAAACAAATAATACTACTGACTTAAATCAAACATGAGTCTTGCTTCTTTAGTTACAGCAAGTGTTGGAAGTGATGTCCATTCATTTCAATACAACTAGCTAAACGATTTCTCATTGAACGTTTAACTCGTTGAAAAACACCTTGCTTGTTCCGTATTTCTTGGCAACAATGAATGACTCTGTGTTCTAGTTGTTGTATACTTTCAATAGGCACTGAATAAACCAAGTGTTTTAAATAATCCCAGAGAAAATAGTCTAACGGATTAAGATCCGGCGAACGGGGAGGCCAAGCTACTGGTCCACCTCGTCCAATCCACCGATCTGGATAAGTCTGATTTAGATATTGTCGCACTAATAAACTAAAGTGGGCTGGAGCCCCATCGTGCATAAAAAATGTTTCTAATCTTAATCCACAAGGCAAATCTTCAAGCAAAACTGGCAAAGTGTTTTGTAGAAAATGTAAGTATGCGGGACCATCTAAACGCTGCGGCATAACGTATGGCCCTAGTAATCTATTTCCTATAATACCTGCCCAAACATTAATGGAAAACTTATCTTGAAACCGAGCTTCGAAAAACGCGTGAGGATTTTCATCTGACCAAATATGATTGTTATGAAAATTTCATGACAATTTCACGCGTAAAGCCTGCCTCGTCTGTAAATAAGACTTTATCAAGGAAATGACGGTCCTGATGGCATTTCATCTGCATCCACTGACAAAACTCCACTCTAGGCATGAAATCTTGAGGTTTTAGCGCTTGAACTCTTTGCAAATGGTATGGATACAAAAGTTCCTCGTGTAAAATTTCCCATACAACGCTTTTCGGAATATTCGTTCGTGCTGAAATTCTTCTGGTGCTACTACCTGGATTAGCTTCAATCTGTTGTAGAACAATTTCCTCTGCCTGCGGCATTCGCGTAGTACGATTTCGTCCACAATCTCTCTTATTTGGCGTAAAATTACCAGTTTCTCTTAACCTCTGATGTAAACTGCTGAACAGTTTATCAGAAGGAAGCGGGCGATTTGGAAAAGTTTCTTGGTACAACCTCCGAGCTTCCACCGCACAACCGTTTGCTCTGCCGTACATGAAGTGCATGTCGGCCATTTCAGCAAAAGAGTATTCCGGCATTTTTTAAAGACGAGAACAGTGACTTTTTTCAATTACACTGTTATTAACAATAATAATCAAATAAACTTTATTTTTAAACCTTACGTCAAATTCGTTTACCGTAACCAGGGTAACTAGACCTTTTTTCATTGTCAACTTAGCACTGACATAAGCCTACTTTGATGTAGCAATTTTTATTATTATTGAGCGACCATGCATGCATTATTTTCTTTGAGGAGTGTTTTCTCGAAAACGGCTAGCCTGACAGGTTTTCTACAAGAATACCCTTTTTACGTCATTTATTCCGCGGAATCATAATTTCTTAATAAAACTGCAAAAATATGACGTTTAATAAAAATGTGAATAAATTAAACCGAGACCTCCCCTGTCGGTACGCCCCTGATTAAAATAATCGTTTAATAAAAACACTGAAAATTGCCTACTACTAAAAGAAATTCATATGCCAAAATTCAGATGGCTATCTGAAACGGTTCCAGAAATATAAAATAAAACCACATATCACGGTGCCATCTTTGAATCACCATAGCAAGCTTATGACGCATTTGCGGACCTATGTTCATATGAACTTTTCTTCATAATTTTACATGTAGAATCACGCCTAGAAGTATTCGAACGGTATTTCCGGACACCCTGTATATATATAATTTTTTTGCATACGATTTACACTTAACTAGTCCATATAAAGTTGCTTTCTCAGATACGAAAATAAACGTCATTTAATAAAAAGGGATCTATACCAATTATTGACAACAGTGTGGAGTTTTCGCATAAGTGTCTGTTATAACTAGGTCCCGGATTTCGGAACGAGCTTGTTCCCTATACGTTTTTTATGTCTGGTAAATTCATTGGCGTGCGTATTAAGGATATATTAATTATAAATAAATTTAAAAACATGTGAAATAAAAACATAACAGAAGTGTTTTACAATTTATTTGCATTAAATGATATAACTAACGTCTTTTCAAAGTTGGTTTCGGTAAATATTTGTTCTTTTATAATTTAAAATATCTTTAAGTCTAAAAAAGCTCCTTTCGACATCACAACTTGTAACTGGAGTAAATCGAAAATTATTTTACAAGTCAGTTCTTTTATTTTGTAGTGCCTCAAAAATATGTTTTATTTCTAAAAATCCTGGATTTCTTTCCCAGATTTTTTGTACATACAATTTTAATTTGTCACCAATTTTATTGGGAAGGGATTTAAGCTTGTCTATAGTAATTTGAAATACATGAAATGAAGGCACTAGGTGGGCATTTTGTTTTTATAACTGTTCAATCAGATTCGGAAAATATCCAACATTTTCAAAAATAAATTTTAAGTCAGATTTAACATTTGGTGCATTTATAACTTCTTTACTTTTTTTCACACTTAAAGCATCATCTTGTAAACTATCGATAATATTTTTTACCACATTATAATTTATATGGTAATATGTTAACTGCTGATATCCATATTCCCTACCTTGAAATAGCAGATTGTGGTAGTAATGCGACATTAATACACATATCTTTAAATTTCGTAATACGCGCAGGTGACCTAAGAAACACTTTTTATCTCGATAACTTAATTATCAATAAGTGGATAAAAGTTACGTACTATTTCGCATATTCTATGTAGGGCATGAGCTAAACATGTCAAATTAAGCAATTTGGGAAAATGTTCTTTTAACTGTCTTCCTGCATTCAGCATATATGCAGCACTATCCGAAAGAAACGAAACGCCACTTTTCTGAATACTAGTGACTGACAGTAGTAAAGTAATACTTTCTACCACAGATTTTGTTATTTTCTCACTATTAATTTTAGAAAGAAATTTACTGTTAATTAAATATGAGTTTTCAGGTTCGTGATAACTTAAAGGTGCAACTATAATATTAGCAACATATCTTCCCTTGAAATCAGTGGTTTCATCACACTTAACCATAACTTTTTTCCTTCCAGATTGTGTCGTATTTTGTCCATAGTTTTTAAATAGACCTTATCAACATAGTTTTATGCAGAGTTGATTCGTCTGGTACTTTTCTGTGGTAGTATTTTTTCCAAAAATGTCCTCGTGGACCGATAATTTATTTTATGAAGAAGAATATCAGCTGCAATAAAATCTTTACACAAATCCATGCAGAAGTCTGCGTTTGATACATA
Source organism: Listronotus oregonensis (assembly GCA_019359885.1). NCBI lineage: Eukaryota > Metazoa > Arthropoda > Insecta > Coleoptera > Curculionidae > Listronotus > Listronotus oregonensis. Next base: position 21,896 of record JAHBCN010000949.1, read on the forward strand.
ATGTTCTCGTTCTGTAGATTTGGATGCCCCCGAAAAACTTTACTCATCCGTTACATATAACGACAATGTTTTGCAGAACAAAGAGTCATTACATCCATAGCCTCAGCAGCTTCAAAAAAGCTTGGATTCCTCTTTTGACCCAGAAAGTATTTCTCATCTTCCAATCTGTATACTTTGTATGTATCCCAAATTAGACCTTCTTTAGAATATTGTTTTTATGTCGGTGGAATGACGTCTCCTACAACTCATTCAGAGAAGAGCTGTTTATCTTATAAATAATCCCACGCTCACAGAAAAGCTTCGTCCTCTTGCCCACCTACGAGCTGTAGGGGATCTGTCGCTCTTCTTTAGGTTTTTCACGGCTTTTGCTTAGAGAAGTTCCAGTATAATAATACCTCCTGTGGCAGCTCCCAACGGAGCAACACTTGGTGCAACTTTTATGCATCCTTTTACAGTTTAACTAGAGAGGCCCTGAACTTCCTGCTTTCGTAATTCCTTCATCCCTAGAGTGTCTAGACTATGGAAACTGCTACCCGCAAAAGGTTTTTCTTTTTCTTCCAGTCTCCAAATATTTAAGTCCCGTGTGAACAAACTCTCTCCTACCACACTTAAGATACCCACGGTACGTTACTGCTTGGGCCACCTCCTTCGTGGACTGTTCAAAGATAAAAAACACCTCATTCACTTTTAAATAAAAAGTAGAGTATGGAAGGAGCCACTCCAACTTCATTTTTTTTACTTGTACTCTATATATTTATTTGCCTGTAAGCGACTTACTCCTGTTTGAATATAACAAATTATTTTGGCACAAATATAATATGATTTACCCTGTGATTTACTCTATGTAACGGAACTGGTTTTTACGAGTTCACAACAAATCCGCCTGGAGAGTTTTCATACTGCACTTGGAGAGTTGCATTACCACCAACAAAACTATGTTTGTGGGGTTAATTGCATAAATATGAACCCTGATGGAGGTGCAATCAAATATTTGTGAAATCAATGTATCAAGTTTCCCGTAAACAAAAAAAAAATGTATTGCATGGGTTCAAAAAGTTAATAACCATATTTAGAAATACAACTGAATATAAAAATGCTTTAATTGCAAAAAGTGTAAAATAGGGAATAGGGTACACTATTTCTAAATAACAAACAATGCAAATAATAGGATAGCATAACGAACTTGTGTTTAAAAATATTGAATACAATATTTCCCGACAATTTAGTTTATAAATTGCTCTACTATTGTGCGCAGGGGGTTCGTCATGTTGAAACCAAAATCCGTTATACCTAATTAGCAAGCAGTAAATTCTCAAAAATATATCGTGATGTTTTGGTACAATTTCTCTTAGTCCGTACAAACGCCACTGGTGAAAATAAAAAAAAATGCGGTACACCAAAAAAATGCTTCTTGATACATAGTACACGTACGCCAAATTTCATTAAAATATCTACAGTGGTACCACAGATATTAATATATTAATAATACATGATTTATTTTTTAAAATTTCACCACCCTGTTTCTCAGAAGTTAAGACGTTTAGAACATACGCTAATATAAAGTTTTCTTGTTAAAATGAACCTAAATATTAACCTTAAATATTGACATTCAATTAGAAAACACCCTGTATTATTATAAGCATTTATCCGACGTTCCCATAAACTGTATGCATCTGCATCGAAACAAAGAAAAAGGATCGTGGGTAAAAACACCTGGTACGTGTCCCGTATGGGAAGACTAGTTAATACCTGAGCGGTTTGTAACCTACGACATAGATAAAAATGTGCGTTTTAGAATGGCGCAGGCATTACACCTGGGGATATTTAAAGAGAGTTTATAATAGAACATGTGAAAATCTAATGTGAACAATGGCATTGCCGTACCGCTTAGATATTGGACTCCTTAAGACGATACTGGAGTATTTATAATTTAATTTTACAGAGCTTTTATAAATCCGATGGCTCAACTCAAAAAAGTTTGGTATAAAGGCTTTAGTATAATATGAAAATAAATAAGCTTAACTAGAACAAAAACATTTTTAATTTTTTTCAAGTTAATTTATAAAGTTTTCGGGAAGTGAATAACACACTAGCATAGAAATATAAAAGCTTTTTTATTCCAACGTACTTCACTAGACCGTGGCCGTAGTAACTGTCATCAAATAGAAAAGAGAAACTAGATTGGTCTTCTTAATAAAAAGGCTACTACTTAGACTCTTCGGTAGTGAAACATGGTCTATTAAAATAATCTATAATCTGGTAGAGCAATGAATACCAAACAATAAACAAGGATTCTTTTAAAAGTATCAAAAACTTGCAGAATAGTGTTAGACGTAGGTATTTGGGGGTTCTAAAAACTTCTAAAAAAGTTAAAAAAAAGGTTCTGTTAGTCGTAGCGTGAGGTAAAAAGAGATTTAAAACTCAAAGCCGTGGCAATATGTTGCAATGACCACCAATAAAATGATGTTAAGTTATGAATTTATTATTATAAAATACAAGAAGAAACAAACGCGTATTAAGAAAGTTTAAATGTAAACTGGTTGGGGGTTTTTGTTACATTTTGCGCTTTCATAAAAAAGCTACAATCTTTTCTTCAGATAAAATGGTTTGATTAAATAAATAAGAATAAATATGGTAATCAAAACATAAATCAAAAAAACTAACTTAAAAAGGTGTAAGGGTTGAACTAAATTTAAACTTTGTTATCTACTCAATCTAGAGAAAAGCTTGATACACTAACCAACATCGAACCTGGAGGTTTATAGCGAAAAGACCTTCTAAGAAAAAATGTTATATTCTACAAGGAGAATGGAAATCAAAAGGACGACCATGGAAATATCGCTCAAGTAGCATTTAGGAAAAGTTTTCAGAAAGTTTGCAACAATGTAATGCATTGAACTACTATGAAATATTATGGGTAACCATTTTGTTAAATAGATTATCTTATGGAAGTTTGCACGTAACAGAGTTGCCGATCAGATTAATTATTACTTTTGGATAAAGTTCCTCCTTGGCATAACCCTAAACCCTCTGAACAGAAGAGAAGACAAGACACATAGCACACAGACTTACACATATCTTAGACCTAATAGCAGGATAAATGCCCAGCCAATACTACGACTTTCATCTTGGAGTAATGTCCATAGCAATATCGAGAAGGACACTTCTGGTAAGAGGGGGTTTTTTAGTCGGTGAAAATCCAACACTACCCTGTGGCACCGGTAACAGCGTGTTTTTTCTTCCTTTTAAGGCAATAACAAGCAGTCAGATTTCTTGGTTTAATCTGTAACCTCAAATATTTTAAGTTAAAATAGAAATAAAATGAACTGGAATCATAAATCTCTCATAAGTCTCATAAGTATCATAGACTACCCAACAAAAAATTACTATTTTTATTTCTTAATTCTAAAGGGCCAGGTAAAAGGAAACTGCCAAAGCTATAGACCAAAACTGCCCTACAATCGAAAAACCTAGTAACTCGACTTACTATGTTTTTGCTCTGTTTAAATATTTGAGATCATTAGACTGAGCTCTACCGCTGGCTATTTTTAAACTTTTATTCTGATCATTAGTTACAAAGATATTGTGATCTAAGTTTTAGTAAGTAGACTTACTAAACATATCTATTTAAGCATGTCGAGTTACTTTTATCTTTTTATCTAATTAAATATTCAAATGAAAAAGTACAAACAAAAAATATAGTAACTTTATGTAGTGTTTTTATCCTTTAAATTTACAAACTAAAAACCTAGCAAATAGAGTTATGTTATTTTTAAATTTAATTTTACAAAACTGGTATTAGTAACTTCTATTGGATTTAAAAACATATCAATAAAACAATTAAACAACCTAGCAACTCTAGGTACTAAAACGTACTACAAAAATATTTATAAGAAATCAGTAGTACGTCTAGTTAACACAATATGATTGGTATTCTCAGCAGTATAAAGTAGTGGTGTTAACCAGATTTACTACTTTCATAAGTCAAAAAGGAGCAGCGGGCGTTTATTTAGTTTAGGCTAAACTTTCAACGGAGGAGGATGACTTCTAATGGAGCGAATAAAATTTTTGAACTTTTACAGGATAAAAAACGGTATGTATCGTAAAACTTTTTATTATATAATTATATTACAAAAATATTTCTCAAAAATCAATCGAGACGGACAAGGAACCAACTCCAACTTACAAAGAAATCAGTGTTGCTGAGAAGAAAATAAGTAGGAAAACAAATAAAAATTAAACTTTGGAAATAGATTCAAATAAAAATAAAATAAAAAGGAAACTGGAACTTTTACCTTTGTATGAATCAAAATGCAGAAAAAAGTGTTTTGAAAAACTGTCCGCCGATGAACGAAAAAAAAATTATTTACTTTAAAGGACTTGACTATGGAAAAAGACAACTGTTTTTTGACAAGTTTATAGTAAAATGAGATGTCAAATACTGAAAAGTTAACGCAGAAACAAACAAAAGATTCACTATCTTTTGTAACTTGCCCTTCATTTCACGAAATTATCCCAATTTGGCAGAAAATAATGAAACCTACAGCCCAAACCAGTTATCTACTAAGGAGTCAATTATAGTTCCAGCGAATGTTGTGCCAAAAAATGCGTCAATGATAAGTACATCGGCTCTTACTAAAATGCTGTCAGTATGTAAAACAATGTTTATCCATACACTTGGCTTTAAAACTGATGGTTCCATAACAAATTTTATTACAAGAACAATAAATGACATGCCTTGTCTACAAGACAAAAGAGGAAAGAAACGTGGAGATCAAATGAAAAATATTTCTGAAGTCAATTATGCAAATGTTAAAGAACATATCAATTCTTACCACCCGCAAATATCCCATTACAATATAATGCACGCTCCGCACAGAAGGTATTTACCATCTGGTTTGACAATACATCAAATGCATAAGGATTTTGTTTTAAAATATAAACCTGTAAGTTACGAGACTTACCGAAAAATTTTCGAGAAAGAAAATATTGGATTTACAGCTCCCACACAGAGGGAATGTGCCTTTTGTTCGATCTACAAGCAACACTCCCATGACTAACAAGTTAACGTCCAGTATTAAATAACAAGCCAGATGAAACTGGAAGTACTTGCTGCAATTCTGCAGAAACAGAAAACGTCGATAAATCCGATCTAAATTTATCTTCAAATGACATAAATAATACTGAATCATGTTCTGTCTGTGATCAATACAATCTTCACAAGAAAAGGTATACAAGTGCTAGAAAATTTTATACTGAAGACACCACAAAATTATGGGATGATGATTGGGAACTTTACGCTATTGACATGCAAAAGATATTGTTGTTGCCTAAAATGACCATAAAAAATTATTTTTTTGTTAGCAGACTCACAGTTTTCCATGAAATTTTCGCAAATTTAAAACCTAAAGGTCAGAATAAATGTATCTTGTGGCATGAGGCCATCAAGGGAAGAAATGGTCCAGATGTTGTATCTGCATACTACAACGCTCTAATTAGGCTAAATACAAAAACAAAGCATGTCATTTTTTGGGCTAATAATTGTACGGCCCAAAATAAAAATTGGATTCTTTTTACTGCTTGTCTAGTTTTGTCAATGATAGTTGGGGACCAGAAACCATAACTTTTAAATATTTTAAGCCTGGCCACATTTTTATGAAAGCTAATGTAAATCATAGTCAAATAGGTAAAAAATGGAATAAGATAGCGCAAGTACTGGATTTTAAGGATCTTAAAAAATTGATTAAGTCTTCAAACAAATTAAACGAGGTTATAAGTTTGCATGCCGAACATTTTAAACCTTTCCAAAATGGATGTATTCCACGAAAAAAGGGCGTCGCTCTTCCATAATTAAACGAGATTAAATCAGTACAATTTTGAAGAAGCAATTGTAAGTGAGCTACTACCGCATATGCCTCCCCGAGAGCTTATTTTTTTCTGTTTGCCAAGTTCAGATAACGTGGATGATCTGGGTAAAACTGCAGCTAGTATTTAGAATTTTGGGCTGCATACTCATAAAAACATTCATTATTGTTTGCCTTTATGTTTTAAAGTTGTGACCAATAAGAGACTGTTTTTCTATTTGTATATTTACCTTTTAGTCTAATAAATCATTAATAACTTACAGTGGTTAATTTTTTTATTAAACATTTATCAAAAGTAACTTCATTAGTATAAATAATAACGTTTTTTATAGTTTTTCGTTAAACATTGTATTTTACAGGCTGTTTTGCTATATTACTTATAATAGTGTTTTGCAAATTCAATACCAGTTATATCTACTAAATAGGATTATATATACATTTTTATAAAATTATTTTATGTTTTAGTAGACTAACTAGTTTTATTACTAGCAGACTATCGTCTATTTAGTTTCACCAAATCTATATACTATGTTTTTGTAAAGTAAATTCAGTTAATTTCACTTTTAACTTGAGTTACTATGTTTTTAATTTGCATATCTATAAATAGCGTATAATTAGTAACACAAAATAATAGAATTACTATTTTTATACATACAAAATGCAAGATTTTCTTCGTTATTCTGAAAGAGAAGAAAAAATTATATACTGTGTATATTTTAAATTATCGAAAACTTTATTTACAAACTAGCGGTAGGCAAGCACATTTTAAAAACTTTGGATCGACTTTGCCGAAAAAGTTGTTTTAAAAGTTACTAGGTTTTTAGATTGTAGGGCAGAAAAGATGAAGCCTATTTTGGTCATCATCGGTGATATGGCAGTTTTCCATTGCAATGCATGTGTTTATTCAATGCCAATAATTATAATCCCTCACAGGCGGACATCCTACTGAATACAAGGACTGGTTATAAGGAATAAAAAGGGAGCAAATTTTTTTAGGTAAAGCTTGTCATCTAGGATACGTTTGACAATATGTCAAGTTAGTAAGTATTCCCATAACCAAGACAAATCCCAAATGACAAACACGTGGATGGAGACAAAGGGGGTGGCGGACAAGAGTAATTACCTTCACAGGTAAGCACCTTATTGGTGAAGGGGATAGTTTTAAGGGTTTAAAATGGCAAATTTCTTTCAGGTAAAAGCCATCACCAAAAATATGCCTAAAAATATGCCATGTAAGTGGATTTACAAAACCAAACAAATTTCTAAAAGACATGCACGTGGGTAGATACAAAAGGGGTGGCGGATGAGGGCAAAAAATGGGTTAAAAGGCAGTCATCGGTGATATGGTATTTCTCGAATGCATTGCATGTGTTTTGGTTAGTTCTGGTTAGTTACAATCCTTCGCAGCGAACTACCTAGTAAATACGGGGGGTAAATATAAGGGGTGAAAATAGCAATTATATTGCGGTAAAGGTCATCCTAGTAGATGATATGCTTGAAAATATGTCAGGTAAGTACCTACGTACACACAAACTCAAACAGAATCCCAAAAGGCGGTTGATGTCCAATGTCCGCCTTCCAATCTCCGCATTTTTAACCACTTATTATGAAACCCGTAAGGCGTCTAAATACAGAGGGGTGGACAGTTCGGTGGATACAAAACGAGGTTAAATGTAACACTTACCTATACTCTAATGTGGATGCTAGGACATAGGGGAGTGAAAGGCAATGAAATTGCCGGTAAACTAGCCAAAGTGGATTGTTGGCTCCGTTTTGCGGACTGAAACTTTTCTGCGGTACAACTATAGGTCACCTATTAGAAGAACTGAAAGAATGGAAAAAAAAGGCAAAAAGAGACTTACTGGATGACGCTCCAGGCCAAAAACAGGCGAAGAGATTCATCTTAGAATCGGCTAAGTATACTAAGAAAGTATTACAGCTTTAAAAAAATATGAACTTAGGATAGTCACTAATTTCTTGACAGAACACGACCCTCTAGGGTATTACCTCAAAAAGATGGGAAAGACTGACTAACCAAAGGCTAAAATATCTAAAAGGAGGATATCTGCGAAGATATAAAAAATCTTGTTTCCCGAAGCATTTCCAACTTTGCGAAAAGTTTGGGAATTGAGCTGATCAACTAATCTAAGGTATCTACAAATAAGCTTCCTAGATCAAGGAGTCGGGCAAGACTTCGACCTATGTTGTACCAGAAGACAGCAATTTAAAAGACGATTTTGCAAAAGTGATAAATGTGTTACAAGAAAGATTTTCTAAAAAAAAAAAATAAAAAGAGACAACATTACGACATTCAGAAGAAGAAACATCCGTTGACAAAAGTGTGGTGGACGGGCATGTGCAAAAATTATACCAGATTTAATGGCACTGCTACAAGTAGCGTAAATATTCCCAATATAAAAAGCGAAAGCTAGCTAGGTGCTACCAACACCCTTCAACAACAAACAAATTGGAGTACCATGGCTTCACAACCACGGCTCTAGCTTAGCAGTGCCTGAAAATATGTGCGGTAGAGAATGTGATATATTAGAGAAAGGTTCCAGACATACCACCGTGAGGTGAAACATTGTAGCTCATTGCAAAAAAATTTTTAATAAGAATAGTTATGTTTAGAAGATTGCTAATGCCATACCAATTAAATACATACGTAATGCCAGAATTTGCCTGGAAACAACATTTATACACGTTGTGTTTATTGCTAACAGAATAATGAACAAAGTTATCCTTTATTTTGATATTATGGAACTCCAGAAGTTTATATTTGACGTTCCACAACGGGAACAATCGGGAACAATGAAACTTCAATTCAGGAAGTTGGATACAAGATTTCATACTACTGCCAAATTCATAAAGAACTATCTAAGCAAAATTTGAAGATTAGGAGGAAGGTTAAATCGTAGCAGAATTCTATCAGCAAAAACATTGACCCAGAACAACAAAACATTATAATGATGAACCTGAAGGATTACTCCTAACAGGTCCAACAGGGTAACAAAATCGGTTTTTGTTAATCTGCTAACCTGATAGTTACCTTTACCTCAGCTGTACCTATAAAGTCCCCCCAAGTAAACTATCTGATGTTCTACAAGATCGGGAAATTTTATCGAAATCATTACTAAATCCGGTGTAGGTCACTGAGCTGAAAGAACTTCTGTGAAGAAATCAGAATACTCTCTGACTGAAAATGACTTGGGAAAAACCTGCATAGATCAATATCGAATAAATACTGGTGAGCCATCGCAAGTTTAAAAACCACCAAGACGAATTTCTTATGTTAATAGACAGAGTAGATAAGGTACTGAAAAATAGGCAAAATCAAGGAATTGTTAAACCCTTCCAGCGTCCATGGTCATCTGCAGAATTCGCTGTTAGATACGTTGACTGGGTCAAAATAGTTTTCGACTATGAACCTTAAAAATGGCTATTGACAAAAAAAAATCTAAAAGATAGGAAAAAAGCTGCTTTCTTAACCAGAACCGGTTTGTGACAATTTATTGTTACATCATTTGTCTATGCAAAGCGCCTGATACTTTTAATTATTTAATGGATGTAACAGTACGGTCACTAACTTGGAAAATATTCTTTAAATACCATACATCATAATTTATAAAACGACCACTTAAAAAATTTTAAAAGGTTTTTCAGAAACTAAAACCAGCTAACGCTTAGTTTAAAGAACTGTAATCTCTTCTAGAAAGAAGTAACGTGTCAGGGGTGATTGCGGGATACCATTCATCATAATTTACGAAAAAACGTTTGACAACTACTCAAAAAAATTTTAAAAAGGTTTCCAGAAGCTTAGTTTAAAGAAGTGTAATCTCTTCTAGAAAGGAGTAAGGGGATGATAGCGGATTACTATTACATTCCATCGTTAACTTGATTGTTAATAAAACGTGAAAAATGACGATACCTGTTTTTATACATGGTGTTACACAATATCTACAGCCAATCGAGATAGAACTGTGAATTAATTACTATTCTTCTCCTCTTTAGAGTACTAACCATTCGTTTCTTTGTAGGTTACAAAGTAAAATACGTTAAAAAAGGCTGAACATATTAGGCCCAAAATAGTTGTTACGGACCTATTAAACATGTTTTTAATTTACAGAATTGTAGAATGTTAGGTTTATTTATTTGGGTGTAATAATTTATTAAAATAATTTTATCCTAGTTTTTCTCCCTTCTCCAGACTTTTGTGAAGTATCTAAATACTATGCAGTTATCTATTTTGCTGTTTTTTTAAATGCTGTATTATAAATGATTTTCCAGTTAATTTTAAAGTTTATAATCCTTGTTTATATTACTATAAAAGGTGACGAAAATCTCCGTAAAAGTCAGTTATATTTTAAACAATATACTGCGCAAGTTACCAAATTTATATTCTTCTGTTACCTGAAATAAAATCGAAGACACGTTTTTCTTCGGGATTAATCGGAATATGTTTTGCACCCGAGACTAAAACTGAAGAGAATACTATGATATTTTTTTAACAAAACATTTTGGGGAATACAAATAACTCTGAGTTTTTTAAATAACGATATTACAAGATCTTACTGATACAGCAAGGCTAGCAATAATTAAATATTAATAATATAGTGGCCTTTATGTTTATTTACAGTTTGTATTGTATTTTTATAACAAGTGATAAGCATTAACAGTTTATAGTATATATATATATATATATATATATATATATATATATATATATATATATATATATATATATATATATATATATATATATATATATATATATATATATCATTTATAAATATATTTTAAACCATATCAGTATAAATTCCTAATAATATTCTCGCGCTTCTCCCGGGGCAATATTTTTATTATTGACACTTAGTAAATACAGTACTGGTGCAATTACCATTTATTTATATTTACTTTTATCTTTCATAGTGAAAAATACAAATGAAAATTGTAAGAGTTCAAAATGGCCTTTTTCAAATACACACACGACGTCAAATTTTGCGCTTGGCCATTGTCACCTTTTCAAAAACTCGTGCCGCAACGACCCCCTTTTCCTCGTGCGGTTAGTCCAGAAAGTACCGCTTTGACTTTCCAACGGACTTCGAAAACGTGCCCTACATTTTCCAATGGTTTTTAAAATCTGTCCTAGTATCTCACCAGTGCAGAACTTTCTCCCCAATGGTTTTCACTATAAGTAATTAAGATTAGTAAATTAGGTTGCTGGTAAAAAAAACGTAAAGTAGTTATAATGATTTAACCAAGTTCAATCGCATCCACCCTTTATATCGAGATTCCGGCATCTATAAAGGAAGGCACATAGCTGTACCCTTGTCTTTTTCTATAGGCTTAGAACTATTGTCAATTAAAAAGAGAATCTTAAATAAAATATTTAAAGGTATATTGTATGAGATATAATGTAATACGAGAGATGTTCGTATGAATATAATAAAGCATAAAGGTGATGGTCCCCATTTAAAATTCAATTTATCATGTTAATACAATATAGAAAATATGCAAAGGGAGACTAAAACCAGTCCGAAATTTTCAATACTTCATAGGATTTATAAATTTAAGTAGCTTACAATTTAATATTAAACTTAAATAAAATTTGTCAAAAGTTGCACAACATATTTGGGAAAATTAAAACAAAAACACATAAAAAAAGAAGTTTTTAATGCAGTTTTATGTCCATGTATGAAAGTTTTTTTGGAAAATAAGAAAAAACTTAAAAAATCTACATCATTTTACTCATATTTACGTATTTGTTAGTATAACGCTTACTTTCTTATAGTATTTTTATAAGAATTTTTGCCTTCCGTACTTTATTTTGTGAAAATATTAAAATTAGGACTGAAAAATTTTAAGATGTGTAATGCAATGTTTATTTTTTTTTTAATTTTTACTCATACACACCATTTTTATATTGTTTTAAAAAGTAAACCTTTTTAAAAACCTCTAAATGTTGCTAATATAAATACAAAAGTTAAAGCTCGGTGGGAAATAAAGCTGTACAAACCAGTACCATAATACATTGGGTATGTTTTAGCAGATTTTGTAAGGGCTGTTCTTCCAGCAAGGGACCCAAAATACGAAATGATGGAAAGGTGCAGCTATACAATGTGGGGTACATTTTTAAACAAATTGCTAAAGCGGGATCATTTTCAGTTAGTAAAGCCGGGAGTCGCTATATCTTGATAAAGATAGGATTGGATAAAGATTGAAAAATTTACTGTAGCTTACGCAATATCAAACATATACTATTTTTGACATAAACTATTTTTTGTATGTGTTTTTACAAAACAATGGAACAACATTTGCTAAAGTCATTTGAAGCAGAATTATGTCTTCTAATTGATTTACTTACTGCAACCATCGTAGACGAATGGGGCAGGGAAAAAGGCCTGTCGGTTACTCCACAAAAGACCGTTATCGTTCCCTTCACAAAGAAAAGAGCACTAAGGGCACTCAGATGTCCAAAGCTCAATGGAGTGGAAATCCCCTTCTCAAAAGAATTAAGTATCTAGAAGTCATTTTTGACCAAAAGATGAACTGGGGACCACACCTCAACAAAGTAGTTCAAAAGGCAAAAATCGCCCTTGGGAGATGTCGCAGGCTTTGTGAAAAAAAGCTGGGGACTTAACCCAAAGACGAACCTGTGGTTGTATAAAATGGTAATAAGACTCATGGTAACCTACGGCTCAGTTGCCTGGGGGGCAAGGGTCACGCAGACGGTAGCAACCAGACAACTTCAAAGTGTGCAAAGGCTAGCATGCGTATGCATCACGAGAGCTATGAGAACAACCCCAACCGCAGCCCTGGAAGTGCTGCTAAACCTGCCGCCACTCCACATTTACATACAGGAAGAAGTAAATGCGGTACTCTATAGACTCAAACGAGGTCAAAGTTTAATTATAGGTCATCAAAGGACCTCAAGATGGGAAATAGAGGAGGACCAAGAGGTCAGCTCATTGTTTAAGATGCCCTCGGATAGGTCAACTCCTCGTTTCATCTTCAACAGATACTTTCGGATTGTCATACATGTTTTTAATAGCAACGCATATTAAACAGATACGGAGGACTGGTATACAGATGGCTCCAAGACCAACAGGAGAGTAGGAGCTGGCATCTATGGAGACAAGCCTAGAGAAAAGATAACCTTAAGTCTTGGTCAGTGCGCCACGGTTTTCCAAGCGGAAATCGCAGCAATAATGCATTGGTGTGATTAAAGAAAAAGGGAGTAAAGGAAAACACATCGTTATTTACTCAGACAGCCAAGCGGCCCTGAAAGCCATCAGTTCTCCAAAAGTTAATTCCAAACTAGTGGGGAACTGTATACAGGCCCTGGAAAAAATCGGCTTGGCAAACAAACTTACGGTAGCCTGGGTACCAGGCCACGAGGGCCACCCAGGTAACGAATAGGCCGACAATCTAGCCAAAAGAGGATCAGCCATGGAAATGATGAGGCCCTGAGCCATGCTGTGAAATCTCGGCAGGCCTCTTTAAAGCATCTATTAAAAGCTGGGTAGACAGAGAGTGTTTGTACCTGGTGGGTACAAACACAAGGACAACGACAGGCAAAGCAGTTCATTAAGACCTGCTCGGTTAAGTCGTGAGGATAACGGTAGGTCAACTAACAGGACATTGCAAACTCAACAAACACCTGGAAAGAATAGGCCTGGTGGAGGATAGCCCGTGTAGGTTCTGCCAGGAGGCTGAAGGAACAGCGGTACATGTGTGGTGCCACTGCGAAGCACTATGTAGGCTTAGGTTTACTGGGCTTGGTAAGGAAAAGCCAAAACCGGCAAGATATATGGAGTGGCCAGTGTCAAGACTCTGGAGTCTAGTTAAGAAGACGGGCCTGGAAAGGTGCTCTAAAGAACGATAGAAGAAACCACAGTAAATCTGGTAAGGTTGCCAGTGGTTGAGGTCATTTTTGCCATCTCCGCTCAAATAATCTAATTTAATCTATTCTACTGACAACCTTTCTTCCAACAATGAAAACCAAAAAAAGGTTTTGTAAGTCAAGTTAGAAACAAGCTGTAAAAGTTTTATGAAGAGGTTCATAATAATCTAAAAAAGAAAGTTACCTTATGAAGTCCCACTATATCTAAGCTAAACGCTTAGGATTTTATGGTCGGTGAAAAGTTCGTTTATACAATCCAAGAGGATCGAAGAAGCATTCGCCAAGACTTCAGAAGTGATATATATATAGTAGTGATGCGAATTTTGTGTACTGAATTCAGAATAGCCCACGGGCAAACATAAAAGTAGTGTATCTTAAACGTCTGTCCCACATCAATACGAAAAGGATTCCTAATGGAAGGCCCTTTGCACCAACAATTAAGTAAGGAACCCTTAGCGTTAGGTATTTCTTAAATCTTCAATGTAGCTATCACACTGCTTGTTTTGCCATTTTTAGGATTACCTTGTGCTAAGGGTTCCTTGAGCCCGCCGCACATTGAACACTGCCCTTGCACAACCCATGCGTAGTCCACGTGTGACCAAAACCCAACTCAAGTACATCTTTTTAATAGCAACGCATATTAAACACAGCCCACACCCATTACTCGATTCCGAATCTCCATCACTTCTCCCCACGGAATAAAAAAGGGTTAGTTCTCCCAGTATTTAAATAAATTTAAAGATAAAGAAAGATTTATCCTATTGCATCCACTTAGCAAAAAAGAAAAAGAAGTAAAACCAATGAGAAATAAAATGAATTGCTTTTATGTAATCTTCATGAGTAGTATTATATAACACAGGAAAAGTCCTAACATTTTAATATATTTTTTTTTGTTGCTAGAAAATGGAAAAACTGATTACACTGACAAAAGTAGGGACCCACGATCCACGAAACTGTGTTGCTAGCACAACTTGACCCACGCGAAAAAGTTAGAAATTAAACCTGGCCGTGGAATGGGTTTAATATGCGCCACGCCGCGCCGTCTTAAAACACAATTTACAAAATAGTCCACGCGTGTACTGCGCGTGGGATGTACAATTATCATAGTAACGTTTCACTATTACTTTGATTTTTAGATTCGTGTTTTGGTAAGAGGCGTCTTAAACAATAATAACTATTGAGCAAGCCTATAGTTTGTTGCTATCTAAATGTCCAAATTATTCTATTAATCAAAACAATTAAAAACTGACAATTTCCTAACTTCGTTTGATCATTCCTTTTTTTATTCATCCTATAAAAAGAAGTTTATACAGTATCATTTTTAAACACAAATCAGCACGACTTTCCATGAAAATAACTTTAACAGTAGTAATTTTTTAAAAAGCTAAATTTAATGTTGTAATTGTTTTGTAAAGTATTTCTTCATAGGTTTTAATCTAACTTTTATAAGAAAGTAGGGTATTAAGCATATCCAATTCCAAAAGCAATAGTTTTAAAATAAATGCCACTTTATTTTGTAATATTAAATAATCGTAATTAAATTATGTATCAACTCGAAGAGTATTAAAATACTTAAAGCCTAGGTACAAACACAATGTGGGATTTAAAAAATTGGGTCTTAGTTGAGAAAGGCAGTAAAGGTATTTTGTAAATGACAAAGTGTACTAATTGGAAAGTGAAAAGTTCCGATCTTCCCTAAATGGACAGTAGACGGATGCATACGAGCAGCAGATATATCATGCAAGTGAATAAAACTTGACTTTAAGAAATTCGCTACATAAAAATAGTTTTTGAAGTTTATTGTTCTTTGAGAATAAAAGATGCAGTGTAAACGAATACTTAACTTTATCTTTACATACCTCCTGTTTATAAAAAAATATGGGGCTATTTGTCGCAGAACGGTGTAGGATGCTGTCCCCATCCTGATCTTGGTCTATATAAGGTTGAAGACGAAGGATATAGTGTTGGATTTTAATATATTCTGATGCTAAAAAAAGAAAGATTGGCATTCGAATATTAAGTTAAAACTTCATATGTATATACTTGGTTTAACAACGTTAAGACTGTAGAGAATTGATAAAACCGGACTGGCGGACTTAAATGTCTTAGTGCACTATTTGTCTTCAACAACGATCTCTTTATGATAATTTTAAAAGAGAAGCAATAATTTCTGAAAAAAAAAGAGATAAAAATTAAAAAATTTTCGGGTTCGGCTACACTGTATATTATGATGCAGCAAGTCTACTTCAGCCGTTAGGATCCTATTTTCAATTACAGCTGTAAATCAGCGGTTTCTCCTTTTAACATTTTCGGAGTACACATTACGTTTCCTAATTGCGGTACAAAAAAGTTAAGGGCGTATTCCTCAGCTAATTCTCTAAAAAAAGTTTATATAAATATGGACCCAGAAATGCAATATTTCCAGGATATAGGGTGTTAAACTTTCTTTAAAAATTAGTTGTTTTATATTAATATCCTAAATTTTCCTTTTCCGATATTGGTGAAATTTGCCAATGTTATTTGTACTTATAAGAGGTAAATTTAGTCTTAACTAAATACAAATTATTTAATTAAAAATAAATTAAATTAAAATAATTAAGTGCCGACCATGACTCCCAGTCACCAAATATTTAAGTCCCGTGTGAACAAACTCCCTCTCACCACACTTAAGATACCCACGGTACGTTAGTACTTAGCCTTCGTGGACTGTCCAAAAAAAAAAGTTCCTTTGTAGTTTGCGATGATTAATTCGTAAGCATTGGTTTATCGACATGCCACCAAAAATTAATAATGACGAAGTTAAGAACCCATTACTAAAGTTTTAAAGTTTGTTCTAGTTTAGTCTTGCAGCCCAAGGAAAAACTCAATTTTAAACTGGAATAATTTGATTGCAGATTGTCTAAGGCATGCAAATCCTTTAAAAATGGGACAGCAACTGTAAAAAACAACAGCAAAGCGATTCTAAATGTGCAGAAGAAACTGGATTTGCTTGATCAAAGTTCCAGAATACTTTTCGTATCCGTGGAATTGATGAAACAAAAGATAAAGATCTCCTATTTGTGATATATAATTTATTAAGAACCAGAAACTGGAAGTATCTGTTGCTCCTAGCGACACGGATGTTGCATTTAGAATTTGCAACGACTTCGTATTGTATTGGTGACGTTTCTGTCTAATCTCAAACGTAAAGAAAAATCTACGTTCAAAATCTTACATTATTTATCAAGGCCTTACGCAGTGTAGGTCTAAGTTATTAATGTTTGCAAAGAAAATATATGGAAAAGAAAAAGCATGGTCTTCGGGTGATAAGATATACGTCATAGAACGTGCGGAAAGAATGTATAAAGACAAACAGGGATCTATAGGTACAAAAATTAATCCCTACATTTAATCGTCTTAATCGATTTACATTTAAGATCAGCTATTTAGTAGTTTTTTATGATTTTGTTTTTGTATAAGTATCTGAATTCTCTTTATAGTATACCACATATCGTTTATGTTCCATATCTAAATAAATATGTTTTTTTCTACGCTCAGGTCTGCAGTAAACTTTGTTTTCTATTTTTTTATTTAACAAGCAACTAGTATTGTTGCGTGCGTGTTTTAATTTTAGGGTTTTTTAATTAAAATACAATTTTATTTTTAGAAAATTTTTCTTTTTTTTTTCGATGCGCTTTAGTCGTATATTAAAATATATTATGGCGGTTGATCAAATGAACAAAAATACGCATTTTAATACTTGTTCTCCAAGTCATGATTTATTCTCTGCTTTTATTGATGATGAGCAGATTGATGGTATAGGGTTATCGAAGACGATAACTGCTTACAGTAAATTGAAAATTAAATATGGAATAATATGGTTACGAGGATCTTAACGATCTTTATAACTTAGGTTGGACTAAATTAAATGAATTAAATGATGTTACCAAAAATCTGTAATTACTTAATCAAAAGGTTTATTCGGAACCTAATATTCATGCACCTCTTAAGATAAGTTAATGTACTAATGTCCCCGCTTCTTGGCTTACTGCCAATATTAAGTATATTATTAAGCTGCGGAAGAAAACTTTAAGCAAATACAAAAAAAAACAAACATGCAAGATGCTAAAAATAAATATAAACAGTACCGACATCTTGTTATCCAATCTATACGAAATGAGAAAAAAGAATTTTAGATCCAAATCCAAAAACTTTTGGCGTACTTTTAAATATTAATTATAATTTTTTTTTATACACTACATTCCTGTCTTAAGTGATATTGATAATGAATTAATTAAAAAATTGTATTTAAATAAAAATTGTTCCAATGTTAATAGTAAATTTAGTTTTCAGCCTATAAGCGAGCGTAAATTTTCTGACACCATTTTTGGTATAAAGTCAAATGCCGAAGGTATTGATGGCATGGATATTAAAATTTTGTGCCTAATTACTTCTTGTCTTGTTCCACAAATAACATTTCTTTTAAATCAGAGTCTATCCTGAAATATAATTCCTTTAATGTGGAAAAAAGCTATTATAATACCAATTCCTTAAGCTAGTGATCCCAGTGAAATTTCTCATTTTCGACCAATTAGCATTCTCTGTGCTATATCTAAAATACAAAAAAATATGTATGAGCAAAATAACCAACATATAAAACCATGTAAAATACTGCCATCTACCGAATCTGGATTTCGTAATTTTTACGGAACAACAACTGCTCTTTTTCATGTTCATGATGACATCCTAAGAGCCCTTGATGCTGATAAAAATACTTGTCTTATTTTTCACTTAACTATATATTAGCTTTTAAAGTTCTTTCTCACATGATTCTTAAAGAAATAATAAGTATTATGGTTTTTTAGAACCCTGTATTAATTTTTTGGAAAGTTACCTTGAAGGAAGAAGTCAGTATATTTTTTTATTGTCCAAAGAATTTTTCGAATTCTTATTTACCAAAAAGGGAGATAATAACTTTTGCTTAATTACTTAGTGGCGGATGTCATGACTGTCTAGGATTAATTTTTAAAATACAAGCAACTAGAAAAAATAATTATAAAACTGAATAAAATTAACGTACAATTATTTTTCTGACTGCTCTGTAAAGTTAACATAAACTAAACAACTTTACAATTAGGTGTTTCTAGAAAAACTGTTGGAAATGGCCATCCGCAGACAAAATACATACGGTTCTTCTTGGGAAACAGGCTGAAAAATTCCGGAAGTATTTCACATTGTGTGGCATCCAGCGATTACGAGATTTCTGTAATCGTCCTTATGCTCCAAAGAGACAGTGTAGACTAACGGCCGAGTGATGATGGCGTTGTTAAATTTAGCAATGGACTTAGCAATTGTTAAAAGTTAACAACGGTTTAGAATGTTAAACAAAACGTTATTGTCAGTGTTATTCAATGATTTTAGTAGGCAACCTGTCAAAATCTGACATTTTGTTAAACATTCTAAACCGTTGTTAACTTTTAACAATTGCTAAGTCCAATGCTAAATTTAACAACGCGATCACTACTCGGCCGTAATAATTTCAAATGGACCCAAAAGAAGACATCTTCTGGATTAATATCTAGGGACCTCGAAGGCCATCTTTAACCTGGTAGTTGAGCGCCGCGTCCACTTCATCTATTGGGCAATGCTAAGTCTAACCATATAGGTACTTCACGACTAATGTGCCTAAAAGCCCCACCGTGCATGAAAAACATTGAATTTTTTACTGCAAGTAAAACTTTCTCTAAAAGTCTAAGTTGTTTTCTAAAAATTGCCTGTACATGGCATCATCCAATTGTGGGGAAGAAAAACACGCCCTATCAAGCGGTCTCCAATAGTGCCTTCTTAAATATGTAAGGACAATAAGTACTTAAAGCGCGACCTAATTAATGCGTAGGGATTTCCGTCACATCATAAGTGATTATTAAATCTGTATCTGTTATTGTTTTTATATTTTATGTGTTTCCCGACTGTGGGAACTTAATATTTCAGCCAAATATATTTAAGAAATTAAATAACGTGATTTGACTTTTATCAATGTTTTATTGACATTCATTATAACTATGGAAAAATATTGTCATTAACAGGTAACAAAGAAAAACACAAAATAATTATAATTCTTCGTAACACTCCCCCCAGTGAAGGAATCTTCACTCTTTATTTAGTCACAAATGGGGAATATAACAGACAGGAATACAATAGGAACAGCAAAACGGGAACCAATTGGAAAGTGACATGAGCTTAATTATACATCAAGAATGCAGATCTTTGATGTGGGTCTCTTGTACTTGCCAAACGGGGTTTCGACCTCAACGTTTCTAATAATCCCATTTTTGCTTGGATATATCTCAGTTATTCTTCCCTTTGGCCAGCAGTTGCGAGGTTGGGTATTATCAACAATAACAACGATATCTCCAATTTTTACTGTTCTTGGATCTTTCTTTAACCATTTCGTTTTTCGGGTAAGTGTTGGTAGATATTCTTTTACCCACCGTTTCCAGAAACAGTCTGCTAGGTATTGCGCTAAACGCCATTGTTTTCTGGTTACCAAGTCGTTTTCAGTAAACGTTTCAAAAGAGCTTAAAGAGATAGGGCCACCTAACAAAAAGTAATTTGGGGTGATAGCTTCGAAGTCTTTTGCAAAGTTTTTGTTTTTATCCATTTTCTTTTCTATTGACTTCAATTTTTTGAAAGCATTCATCTTACTTGGTGGTAGGCTTATGTCTTTATTTTTCCACAAGAGGCCAGTTTCCCATTTTCTTTCTTCAATCCTTCCTGTAGTTTTTTCCAAAATTTCTTTGGCTTTTTTGTCTTTTTCTAAAATTAAATTTTTATTATGGGTTTCTATACCCATACTTTCTAACTTAAAGGATTCTTTTACCAGTTCGTGTAATTAGTCATCTTTATCATATACATGCAAAATTATGTCATCTCTATTTTTCTAATTTGGGATATTTCCGTGGCACACCCATCTCAGTTTAGATTTTGATAAAATTGGTGCATTTTTTTGTCCTTCTATAATTTCTCTTGTTATAATAAGATCTATATTATCTTGCCCAATCAAAATTTTAGGTTTAGCTTTGTTCAATTAAACCAATTCTACTAAATCATACAGGTGATTTTTTTTTTGACAGTTTTTTAGCGTTTAAGGGTTTTTTTTCTTTAATGGCAACAGGCTAATCAGCCATTCAGCCAGTCACAAAGTTGTTATTTAAAAAAAAAGAAGTCTTGTATTTTATTTATTATAATCATTTATCATGCTAATATAATAGAGGATGAATGCAAGCTAAACCTATTACATATATGACAGGGACACACACTTCACGCCACTGGGGTCGATCAGGGCGACTTTTTTCTTTAAACAAACAAAGAAGACCACTTAAAAAGGAAGAAACATTAGGATAAAAATTTGGGTAAGACTAACCTACTGCCTACTATTAAAAAGCATCAATCCTACATAAAAGTATTTTATAATTTTAAGTTTATTCTGTTCAAAAACGAAATCAATGCATTATTTACCTTTGCACTCTGTAGGGCTAAAATATTAAGGATGTTAAAGGGACAAACAGCTTTACACTCTTTAATTAAAACATTATACAGGTTTTAAGAAATTTTTGTTCTGAAAACTTAGGAAATTCTGATAGCTTTTGAACTTTTAATGACGTCATTAAAAGTTCAAAAATAATACAGGTTGTTGGTCTCAGCTGTATAGTTATTACAATAAAAAAATATATTATCTTAACACTTAACATTACAAGTATCACATTGATCTGAAGGTAATATTTTGATTTTATACAGATGAGCAGGATAACAAGCATATCCAAGTTTCATGCGTATAATTGTTGTTACGTATTGTCTAGGGACAGTCAGATTTTTATGCCAGTAATTATATGGAATTTCAGTTACAAGCTGAGTATATCTTGAGGGTTTATTTTTGCAATATTCTTTCCATCTTATATACCATTTATTGGTAATATTTGTTTTTGCAGTATTATATCCGTAATTTAAGCTGAGAGAATAATTAGCTGCTGTACCATTAATAATACTATCCTTTGCTATTAAATCTACTAGCTCATTATACTTTAGTCCTGTGTGAGCTTTAACCCATATGAAAAAGACTTGTTTGCTACGCAATGTTATTCGGCGCAGCAATTTTTTTATTTCCCATAATATTGGGTTATATAGTTAATATAGTTCCACTATAAATTTGAGAGCTTCGCAAATTGCTATGGCTTCACATGTAAAAATGCTAAGGTTATTGTCTATTTTAAATTTAAGTTTGATATTAAGTTTTGTGATATATACTCCAGCTCCATTACCATCTTCATTTTTTGAAGCATCTGTATATATATGAATAAAATCATTAAATTGAGATATTTCGGATTTTAAAATCGCGGCATTCAGTGCATTGTTGTCGGTAAAGGGTGGAAATTTAACGTTGATGTCTTGAAAAGAGCTATGGTACTCATAATCGGTGGAGTTAAAAGGTTCGACCAGATTAAGGATGTCATTAAAATTTCGAAGAGCTTCGCAGAGAGGAGGTGAATTTTTATGTTGCCAATATTTGTTATTTAGATCATATGTATTTAATCTTGATATATTAGTAAGTAATTCGGTTCGAGAGGAGGTTCTAAAGCTTCAACTAAGGGAGCTTCTACTGGAGAGGATATCATAGCTCCCAAACAGACTCTAAGGGCTTTGCTTTGTATACGATCGAGTTTTGTTAAATAGGTTTTACAAGTAGAGCCATATAGGAAGCTGCCATAATCTAGTACTGACCTAATATATGATTTATAGAAAACTAAAGACGTTTGCACGTCACATCCCCACCAAGTTTTTGAAACAGATCATAGAAAATTAATGCCTTTGTCACATTTTATTGCAAGTTGACTGATATGTTGTTTCCAAGTAAGTTTTTTATCCAAAACAATACCTAAGTATTTTACCTCTTTTTTAACAGGTATGATTTTATTTTGTAAATTAATATGATTTATGTTAGGAGTGTTGTGTCGAGTAAAGATACAATAAATGGATTTTTCAGAATAGCGGAGCGATTCCGTAAGTCTATCGTGTCGTTTTTTTTTTGGCATAGAACCAGGTCAAACCAGTTAGGTTCCTTTAAGTATGACACTGGGCATATGAAATCGTATTTTACGACATTTTTTTGTGGTCTCGAACTTTTTAAATTAATAAAAAGTGATTTTTTTTTAATTATAAAAAAATGTCTTTTTTTTGTTTCCACCGCCATAACTTTAAAACTATCAAAGATACCGAAATTTTTTTGTGTCAAATTAAAGCCCACACTGTAGCGCTTTTAACCTTATAAACTGTTTGGGCACAATTCCCACTTTCATTTCTCTAAAAATCGGATAAACTAAAAATATATATTTTTTGTATTGAAATTTTCACCAATCGATAAACTTTTTTATTTTTGAAAATATTTTCATACATGCAGCGAGGAAAATATAGCCAAATAATGGCAAAAGTTTTTTTTAGACGTAAAAAGGTTTCATCGGGACCCAATAAACCTCGCATGCGGATAGCGTGCGTAATACCACAAACAATATAGGCTGCGTGCGTGGTAATACATTAGTAGACATCGAACGCTGTAAGAACAACACCGATACGTCACGGTCTCAAATGGCAAACCCGTATAAAACCGTGACATATCGGTGTTATTCTAACAGGGTTAGATCTCTAGTGGTGGTTGTCGGAATTTAGAGTGTGCTAAATTCTAAAACAATGAAGCGCATTATTTGTAAGAAATTTGTGTATGATGGATACAAATCTGTGATACAAAGATCTAGAATACAAGGATTATTATCATTACTATCCAGTGCTGAAAAAAAGGCAGGACAATCTAGCAAAATAAATTTTGTCAAAAAAAAAAAATATTTTAAATGGCGAAATAAAAATAAAATATTATATAGACTCTCGTAAATCTTACACAAATTCTCAAAACAATTATCGTATTTTGCAATCAGACAGTGGCGCCGATCCTTCAAATTATTGTGGCACTAAACTTAAATGCCATAGTTTCAATATTAGAAAAATGTGCTTTTTTGCAACACAAGTTAAAATAAAAAAAAAAGAAAAGTTTAATAAAAAATCTGTTTAAACCAGTAATTTAAATATTATTATGTACCTACATAGTAAAGTTGGTACCATTATATTAGTTTATATTTTGAAATGAAACAAAATACAATTTTTATCCTTATAAATAATGTTTAGGGTATTTATTTCTTTACATAGTACTAAATCTTTTTAGTTAGTGAAAAAGCTTCCTATCAAAAAATTAATAGCTGCCAGAAATAGAAATGACAATAATATGATATCTAAAATAAGTGGCTATAAAGATTTATTTACGTTTGATGCGAAACATCATAAATTATGTTACAGCCACTATATATCTAAAAGAACCATAAAATCACACAAAAATAAGAAAATGGTTCCCGATACTGCCTCAAACCTATCCATAAATAATTCGACAATATTTACCTCTTTTGCAAGTATTGATAATGATGTTTAGATAGATCTTTTACTTCCTAAAGTAATGTCCTAAATTCAAACTTTATTACGAGCAACTGCCAAACTACGTAGTGAAATGGCTTTATGTCAACCCAAAATTGAATTTCCAACATGTACATGTGTGAAAGAAGGCCTAAAATGTTGTAAGGAGTGTAAATCTTGTTTCTGCAATAACATTATTAAAGACTTTGAGGCAGAAATGGGTGAAATTAACCAAGAATGCTAATAATGAAGCGCCTAAATAACTACTTACATATTATATTTTTGGGTCTGTAAAGAAAATCACCTACGGAATTGGACGATTTTTAAATTTGCAATGTAAAATATACTTTAAATATTATTATTTAGGATAAAAAAATGCAAATGAAGTGGTTTTCACCAAGAAAATCGCAACTGAAATTATAAGAATTGGTCATTATTTGACATTTTATTTTAACTATTTACGATTTACATGTAATAAATACATGCGTCGCTTCAAGACGTTTACAGTGTTGCCATACGGAAATATAACACAGCCCCACAAAAAAAATAAATGTTCAGACTAGTGGGTCGGACATATGTACTCCATTGTATTTTTTGACGCTGAATTCGATTCCGAGCTCAGAAATGGCCCTTCACGTCTGGAATTGGCTCTAGGGGACAAAAATTGCCTGTATGGGCCTGAAAGATGGATTCCGGGTAGTGAGTCTAGGTATCTCAAGCCAGGTATTGTGATCAGAAATTATATATTCCTGTTTAAAAGTTTAACGAAGCCCTAGTTATTTATGTACTATATGTTTCTCAAATTTAATTAAAAGACATAAAGCATCCGCAATTTTTTGTTGCTCAAAGTGTTTTAAAAATGATGAACTCTTGAATGTATAATAAAAACATAACAAATTCCGTGGGTGGTTTTCTTTACCAGCACCCAATAAGAAAAGTCTAATAAACCTACTAATAAGGTGGGTAATTAATATCAATGATTGATATTTTTGAATGGGTTTATAAATCCACCCAACTGTTTTGAATATATTTTTTTTCCTAAACAACTTAAGTAGACCAGATCTGCGTTTAAACCTGTTGATAAAACTTAAACTACTACACTCCTACCAGACCGTAAGATTATCGTAGTCGGCCGGCCGGCTAATCCTGACTCAATACTATAAAGGGAACATGAAAAATTTTTATTTTAAAAACTTTTTTTAAACATAAGCTACAATTTGTACGCAGCATGTATGTATAAATTTTCAATAATAAACTTTTTTCTCGATTGCATAAAATTACGCTACTGAAAATAACAATTTTGAGTTTCCTAATATTTTAAAAATTAAACAAAAAAAGAATCAGCTTCAGGTGGGACGTTGTTCGAGGTGCTATTGTGTGTACTTTAATCTAAAAAAAATTAACCTGATATCATAAATATTATTAGAGATATAGCAGTGGAGATGTTAAAAAACGTGTTTCATTGAATACCGATTTTTTTTTTGGCTTTTTTCAAAATAAAAAAGTTCTCGACCACTAAAAAATGTCGTAAAAAGTGATTTCGTGTACACGATTACCTTATTAAAGAATCCTACTAAGTCTGGTTTGGTTCTACGCCGGTTGTTTTTTTCTCGATAACTAAGCGACTTTCCTTCCAAATTTTACTCCACTAGAAGTAATTTCAAAACCATTTTCACTGGATCATTTCAAAATTTTATTAAAAGCTTCAGACAATAGTGTCACACTGTTGTCGTATTTTTTTATTTTGTGTATAAATACAGAAATCATCGGCATACTGTACTATTTTGAAACCAGTTAGTTTATGGATATCCGCTGTGTAGAGATTAAATAGTAATGGACTAAGAACTGACCCTTGGGGTAAACCAGAGTAGAGATATCTTGGACCAACCTTGGCATTTACATTGTTTCGAACAAAAACACATCTACTTTTGTACAATTTAATAATTGTGTAACATATATGCAGAGGTATTTGAAAGTCTTTGGCCATCTTATATTCCAAAATCGATAAATCCACAGAGTCATAAGCACCTTTGATATCAAGAAAAAGTGATGTTATGTATTCATTTTGTGAAAAACAATTCTGTATATCAACTGTAATGTAAGAAACAGCGTCGAGAGCACCAAAGCCTGTTTTATAAGCAAACTAATTAGCTGGTGATCAGCTTTGATTAATTATCCAATATTCTAAGCGAAACTTAATAAGTCTTTCTAGTGTCTTAATCATACATGAAAGTAAGGAAATAGGTCTATAAGAGTTTCCAGAGTCGGGATCCTTTCCAGGTTGCTGTAAAAAAACAACTATTACTTTTTTAAAATCTTCTAGTTCCAAGCCATAAAGATAGATATCATTAAAACTTTCCAATAATAAGTTTTTAGCATTGAGGGAAGGTGTGCAAGCATACAGTACTGTATATCATCAAATCCAGGAGCAGTATTGTGGGTGTTTAATAAAGCTCGATTTAATTCCTTCAGTGTAAATTTTTTACACAAAAAATGACCGTTGGGAGCATATTGGTGTTTCTTGTTGTATTGGAGGAACAAAAGGTGGAGCTACTTGTCGAAAAATTCATCAATCATTTAGCAGGTGGTAGAGGAGCTTTCCTCGCCTGAGGCGGTACCACCCTGCTTGCTCTTTAAAGGACTTGTGAAGTCTTAGTACGTTTCGAGTTCTGGGCGGTGAGTCAGTTTTCCTTCTTCCTCCTCCTTCTTTCTCTTTTAGTTTTCCTTCTTCCTCTTCTTTCTTTTCCTTTCTCTTTTTTTTTCCACTCTACTAAAATTTGGAAATAATGATGATGGCACACCCGAACGTAAAGTTATCCGGAGGTAAAATACCCCTCCATTCGGTTCTCCGGGCGAGGACTACATTTGGGGGGCCACCATCGAAAAGTCTTATATCGTTTACAAATATATGTGGGCTTAACTCTAACGTGAACTCTGTTCACCATTATCTTCAATCCTCCAAACCCCACATACTATTTCTTACCGAAACCCAAATAAGTCCCAAAACAGCAACCAACCACCTCCTTTTCCCAGGTTATGAACTCATTTCATCTTTTCGACCCCATGGCGGCGTTTGTGCTTACATTCGCAACGACCTGGCTTGTGTTAGGATTTCTAACCTCGAATCGGGTAGGCCTGATATTCTTTGGCTTAAACTTACTTTCAGATCTTCTACTAAATTCATCTGCTGTATATACCGGTCCCCGTCTGACAATTCCTACAACGAGTTCTTTGATTTCCTTTCTATAAAGATCGACAATATTATTTCCCAGTTTCCATTGGCCGAAGTAATCGTCCTCGGGGATTTTAATGTTCATAATAAGGATTGGCTAGGCTCCACAAAAACTGATACACAAGGCAGAGCAGCAGAAAATTTCGCAATCAGCAACTCGCTCACCAATCTAATTATGGAACCTACCTACTTTCCTAGGGTTCCCACCCATAATTCTAACCCCTAGATCTCTTTCTTACTTCCACCCCCGAACTCTATCAAGCATCAGTAACTGCTTCTGTTTTGGTATGGTCACCGTATCATACTCCACTCATTTTGAGGCAACTGAAAGCATGCCGCCACGAACCGTCTGGCACTACAATTCGGCCGACTGGGATGGTCTAAGAGATTTCTTTGCCAGCTACCCTTGGAATCCTACCTGCTTTTCTACTCACGATCCTTCAGAAATATATAAACAAATTACCGAAACAATTCAACTAGGCATTGAGACCTATATTCCCCAAACTAAAAAGAACCCCATAACTTCAAATCACAAACCGTGGTTTTCTAAATCCTGTGACAAAGCCAGACTTTTAAAACTTCAAGCCCACAAAAAATTTCTTCAAAACCCCAGTCCCGAAAATCGACAGGCTAGCATCGAAGAAAGAAATCAGTATAATCAGACCATCTCAGAAGTAAAAGACCGTTTTAACAATCGAATAAAAGATAAAGTTCTCTCTTGCTCAAATGGCAGTAAAGCATTTTGGTCCTTTGCCAAAAATATTAGTCAGAACTTTTGCACAAATTCTTTTCCACCCCTAATCTCTGAAGATGGAATTGTCTCTACCTCCAAAGGAAAAGCCGAACTATTTACCAAACAATTTGCTGCCAATTCTACGCCTGATCCTCCTATTAATCATCCTGTTCCAACAGTTGTCCCTGTTTCTCATAAAATGTCCGATATAATTTTTAAAGTCAAACAGATCAAGCGTATTCTTTCTTCTCTTAATACTAAAAAATCGTCTGGGCTGGATGGCATACCAGCAATCGTCTTAAAAAATGTGCTCCCGAGCTTGCACCCATCTTAACTCGCCTCTTTCGAATCTCTTACGACACGGGCATTTTCCCGGAGAGTTGGAAAGCTGCACGTGTGCAACCTGTCCCCAAAAAAGGATCCAAAAGTCTCCCTTCTAACTATAGACCTATATCTCTTCTTTCAGTTGTTTGCAAGGTAATGGAAAAATTCATTAATTCCCAAATCTTAAAGTATCTGGAAAAACATAAGATCTTACATGATAGACAATATGGATTCCGTCACAGTAGATCCACAGCTGATCTTCTTTCCTTTGTCTCACACAACTGGAACAAGTCCCTTGAGTTTCTTGGTGAATCCCAGATCGTTGCTCTTGACATATCCAAAGCTTTCGATCAGGTCTGGCATGATGGGCTTCTTAACAAACTTCCTTCTTACGGTCTTCCACCTAAGCTTTGCTCTTGGCTTTCCAGTTTCCTTTCTAATCGATGTATATCAGTTAGTGTAGATGGTCATTCCTCCAGCTTCTACCAAATTAATGCTAGGGTGCCCCAGGGCTCAGTGCTGGCACCCACGCTGTTTCTTCTACACATTAACGATCTTCTCTCTTGCACAATCAATCCCATTCATAGTTTTGCTGACGATAGTACCCTCCACTCTAGTATTCAATTTCTTAAGCCACCGTGTAATTCTGATTTTGAAAACAAGCGCAGGTCAATGCAGTTATCTCTTTCACAAGACCTCAAACTTATCTTGGATTGGGGCGCCAAAAATCGTGTTCAGTTTAATGCCTCAAAAACACAGTCATAAAAAGTCTGCGAATGCTCATCCCTTACATATGAGCGGCCAAGTTCTGCAGAACAAAGAGTCGTTTAATCTAGTCGGCGTTACTTTTGAGAATAACCTCGACTGGCACAAACACATTTCATCCATAGCTTCGGCAGCTTCAAAAAAGATTGGATTCCTCTTTCGAGCCAGAAAATATTTCTCTTCTTCCAATCTGTACACTCTGTATGTATCCCAAATCAGACCCTCTTTGGAATATTGTTCTCATGTCTGGGGAATGGCGTCCCCTACAACACTTAGCATTCTGGACTCCATTCAAAAAAGAGCTGTTCGTCTTATTAATGATCCAACGCTCACAGAAAGGCTTCCTCTTCTTGCCCATCGTCGAGCTGTAGGGGATCTATCGCTCTTCTATAGGTATTTTCACGGCTTCTGCTCAGAGGAATTGGCCAGTATTATTCCTTCTCTGGCAGCTCCCAACAGAGCAACACGTAGTGCAACTTTTATGCATCCTTTTACAGTTCAGTTAGAGAGGCCCCGAACTTCCCGCTTTCTTCGTTCCTTTATTCCTAGAGTGTTAAGACTATGGAACCTGCTGCCCGCAGAAGTTTTTCCTTCTCCTCCCAATCTCCAAAAATTTAAGTCCCGTGTGAACAAACTCCCTCTCACCACACTAAAGACACCCACGGTACATTAGTACTTAGGCATCAGCCTTTGTGGACTGTCCCAAGATAAAAAAAAAAAATCAAGCCATTGCGTGCTAGTTGGTTTTTGAAGATCTGTTTTTCCAGTCATTCGCCTTGCTTGTGACCATAAAGTAGAAAAAGGTGTGTTTTTATTTAATTTGGAGCACCAATTAACCCAATTATCCCTGGCTTTTCTTTTAAAAAATTTTTGGTTTCAGCTTCAGCAACTTTTTTGCATATTAAAAAATTTTCCAGAGTAGGTTTCCTTTTGTATTCGGTCAAAGCTTGTTTACGCTTTTGAATTTCATTATCGCAAGTTACCGGGTCCCACCATGGAGGGGGAGGTCGACGGTTAAAAGAAAATGGTTTGTAGACAGGGATGCTAATTTTGGCTGCTTCATTTATACAGTTGTCAAAAAAGAGTATTTGTGCTTTGTATCTGTAAAAATGGGAGAATTAAAAATTTGTTGCTCAATATAAAGAGTGTACACATTCCAATCTGCTCTTTTAAGGTTCTCGCCCACTAGCGCGACGCGATTAAATGCATTAGGCATACTTTACATGTAATCAAATTAAAGCCCGCCCATCTAGGCGATGCGATAAAATGCATCAGGGATACTTTACATGTAGGTGACGCGTCAGATCGCATCGCGCCGCGCCGCGTCGCTCTAATGGGCGAGCACCTTTAGTGTTCCATTTAGTTTTTGGGAAAATTTTTCCGTGGCTTAAATTGGATAAACTAAGAGTCATAACAGTTGGAAAATAGTCTGAGCCAAGTGTGTCAGAATCAGTGTGCCATGAAAAATTATTAGATATGTCAGGAGATGTAAGACTTAAATCAACGACTGATTTACTATCCCCAGGCTGCATTGGCCTGGTCGGTGAGCCATTATTTAAAATAACCATGTCATTGTTATCAATAAAATTTAATAGTTGATTTCCCATTGGGTCGTTTTTATGTGAGCCCCAAACACCACTGCGAGCATTAAAATCACCACAAATTAAATAAGGGGTAGTAATTAGAGCAATAATTGAATTCCAATTACCAGGACTAGTTTTTATATTATGTGGCCTATATATGGATAATAAAATTACATTTTTATTGCTAATCTTTATAACAGCACCTCAAACTAAAATACCCGTATTAAAATTGTGTAAAAAATTAATGGTACGAAAACTTATGTTTTTTGAGATAAGAATGGCAACGCCCGCTTTGCCATCTGCCCTATCTTCCCTGACAATTTTATATCCTGAAAAGACAACGTCTCGACCCGGTTTGAACCAGGTCTCCTGGATCAATGCGATGTCAATATCTTTTTGATATTGACATCGCATTGACAGCCTCAAGGCGTCTTTTTTTTGCAATTTCAGATTGATAATTCCATGGAAGTATATTCAAACTATTTTTTCCACCCGAACCCATTATACTTGAGTCGAAGACGACGATTTTACAATTTCAAGCAAGCCTTTTTTTATAACATCTACTTTTAAACATTTTAATTCTTCCAATGACTTAAAATTTCCCAAAAATTTTATAAAGTATGTAGCAAAAGAATCTAATAAAATATTTTGTTGTTTTATAATGTTAACATTGTCGTTATTATCGTTGGTTCTGTAAGGTTTATTATTAACAATATTAGGTGAAAAGGGTGTAGATGGACCAAATACAAAGGGAAACATGGTGCTAGGTGTAGGGGAGGATGTATTATGTTTTCGTTTTTAATATTTTGCTCATTTGTACGAGACGTACTAGGTCCCGGTTGTGACAAGGAAAATGTAGAAGTTCTTGTTGCATTTTTGGCAGTTGTGTACTTGACTGCCTGGTACTAGGCAATTTAGGAAAATTTATATTATAATTATCGCTATTATTAAGAAGGCCGAATCGATTACTAGTAGTAACAGCAGCATAAGAGTTTTCATAAACATTTTTAGCTTCTTTGAAGGTTTTTTTATTATCAATCATAATTGTTTAAATATTTTCTTGTTTAATGAAAAATGGGCAATTTTTTGAGTTAGACTTGTGTGAGCCTGTTTTGCAGTTCACACAATGAATATCACGAGCTGAACATTTGTGCCAATCATCCCCAGTTTTAGATTTACCACATGAAATACACAATTCTACATTAGATCTACACTGTTTTATATATGACCATATTTTAAGCATTTGTAAGATTGAGTGACATTACCATAGTACGTTTCAACTGGAAAGATCACATTATCAATACTTATTTCCTCCGGCAATATATTACCTTCGAAAGTTAATAGTATTGTTTGTTTTTTAACTATTATTGGTGTATTATCACCATCTTTAAAAACCTTTTTTTGTAAATCTTTTAATGTTTAGGACCATACTGGATAATTTAATGTTTTGTACAATATAAGTTTCGTCAAAATAAGTATCAACACCTTTAATAAGACCTTTTGTTTCTAATATGTGATTAGGTATAAAAGCGCGTAGTTTTTCCTGCTCTAAACAACTATTTTTTAGTAAATCATTAGCATTTTTGAGATATTGTAGCTCTCTTACTCTATTTTCACCAACAGATTTAATTTCTTAAATATTTTTTATTAATAATTTTTTGTGCAAAATATGCCCAACTCTAAGGGGATGTAACCGTCCCAGATTGTCATTATTGGTACTTTCGATCATGACATATATTAAGTTAAGGTTGTACTTATCTGAATAAATGTTAAATCATTTTTTAACTGGAGTTTTAATTCCCTGCTCTGTGGTAAAATCCATTAAGCCTTGGCTGAAATTATTAAAATTTTCACTTAGTGCATCACTTGACATCTGTTGTGAATTAACACCCTCCCCCGTTAGGGGAGGATCCATTTTTTTTAAATTTACACCAGCCGGTATAAAACGGAATTTCATTTTTAAAAAACGAAGTTCTTTAGGTTAATCACAAAAAAAAAGGACCGATAAGGTAAACGACTAGCACTGATAAGAACCGTGCATACCAAGCAAAATCTCGATCTAAACTGCGTTTAAGTGTCGTGTAGGTAAGTTGAGGTTTTTACCGGTTCTTACATTTTCTAGATAAAATTTTTCCTGGCCGTGTTTTCCCTGTATTCCTAACCTAATTCTTTGGAAATCTTTTATTTTATTAGAAATAGAATTTGTCCATGTTATTTTAAGAGAATCTTTAGGTCCGTCTGCACCAATTTGTTCTGCTGTATCTTTACCTATAAGTGTCACTGTCGAACCTTCGTCTAACAACGCGTAGGCTGACAAATGCCCCTTAGGACCTCTTAAAATAACTGGTGCTACCCTAAAAAGTATACTGCTGCTTTGGTTTTCATCGTGGTGACTAACGATTTTTGCAGAAACTGGTACTAAATCAGAGTTATCGTGTAATAAAGGATGGTGATAACTTTTACATTGTTCTATATTGCATTGCCTTCTTTTTTTGCAAAATTTTACGCTATGGTTTAATTCAACACTTATCTTTTTGAAAAATTTGCAGAGTTTTGTGGTGTGGTTGCTCATCTTGCAGTATAGACATGCATCTCTCTTTTTCTATCCTTGTCCCGTTTCTCTTCGTTGACTAGGTGTATATGTTTTCCTTTTCTGTTTTCTTCCTGAGGAGACAATACGTAGCTCATGCTTTCTGCAAGCCCAAAGAGCCATGCACCAAAGTCCCTTAAAGTAACAAAGGATTTAGTTTTGGTTATATCAAAAGCTTGTTTAGCCCATTTTATTTTAAGGATTGGTGTAAGTTTATTGACCAAATTAGAAAGAAGCTGTGGATTGATAAGGTACTCCTCTTTTTTTAAACTTTCTACAGTTACAACTAAACTATTTACAAAATTAGAGAAATCTATAATGCCTGATATTTTCTCTTCACTTAAAGGAGGATACTTTTTTAGGGAATCAATTAAATTATATATTATAATGTCTGTTTTACCAAACCTTCTCTCAAGAGTGTCAATTATTTTATCTACCTCTACAGTAAAAGTAAGTAACGCTTGTACACTCTCCTTGGCTTTTCCGCGGAGACATTTGTGTAATCTTATAATATTTTCTTTGTTGCTAAATTTGCACAATAAAGTCGACTATCTAAATTGCGTTATAAAATAAAGCCATTCATGTGACTCACCTGAAAATATCGGCAGATCTTGCTTTATGGTTTGTCTTGCCATAAATGTCTCCATTTGTTTTATACAATTTTTTATCTCACCTTGACTTTCTTCAATGATTGCAACTTTTTCTTTTGGTTTCAAAACATCAGGGGATTCCTTAATACTTCCGGTAACGCTCATACACCTGCCTGACTGAAAACCTCTACTTGTCCCTGGAATGCTCACACACGCCCCCCTGTTGATTTCTATAGGTTCTTGCCCTAAATAAGATTTTTGTTTTTGTTTTAATTCTAATATCTTAATTTCTAGCTCTAATTTTTCTATTTGCGCAACAATATCCTGACGTATGATCTTTACTTTATCATCTAGGTCCCTAGCATTTAGTTGGTTTGATAAATCCAATCCTAATTCTAAGCTAGATCTAATGGACCCACCTTCTTTCTATCCAGAAATTGTTTTAAATAGATTTTGGTTACCCACGTCTCCCACTGCCAAATTATCACCTCCAATGACATTGACACCTGGGTTTTCATCTCCAATATTTTCCATACTATCTCTTCTATCGTTGTGGACTGTATTTTGCTCTTGTGCCTCAATCTTTCGCTCCTCCTCGGATTCGAATTGGACATCTTGGTTCTTGCCGCCGATTTCTTTGGGTCTTGTATGCACCACTTTTGTCGCCGATTTCTTTGAGACTCGAATGAACCACTTTTGTTATTGTTTGTATATTTCATGTTTCCCGACTGTGGAAACTTGCTATTTCAGCCAAATATATTTAAGAAATTAAATAACGTAATTTGACTTTTATCAATGTTTTATTGACATTCATCATAACAATGAAAAAATATTGTCATTAACAGGTAACAAAGAAAAACACAAATTAATTATAATTCTTCGTAACAGTATCTGTAAAGAGCACTGTGGGGATGAATTCGGGTTGTGGTACAGTTTTTTCAAGATTTCAATTACGAGAAGAAATTTTTAAAGGAAATCTTGTGGCAACAATCCTTAAACACATTGTAAGTGATAGAAATAAATGGGATTTAATTGTCAATCAGGTCTTCTAAACCTGCAAAAATCGTTAGTCACCACGATGAAAACCAAAGCAGCAGTATACTTTTTAGGGTAGCACCAGTTATTTTAAGAGGTCCTAAGGGGCATTTGTCAGCCTACGCGTTGTTAGACGAAGGTTCGACAGTGACACTTATAGGTAAAGATACAGCAGAACAAATTGGTGCAGACGGACCTAAAGATTCTCTTAAAATAACATGGAAAAATTCTATTTCTAATAAAATTAAAGATTTCCAAAGAATTAGGTTAGGAATACAGGGAAAACACTGCCAGGAAAAATTTTATCTAGAAAATGTAAGAACCGGTAAAAACCTCAACTTACCTACACGACACTTAAACGCAGTTTAGATCGAGATTTTGCTTGGTATGCACGGTTCTTATCAGTGCTAGTCGTTTACCTTATCGGTCCTTTTTTGTGATTAACCTAAAGAACTTAGTTTTTTAAAAATGAAATTCCGTTTTATACCGGCTGGTGTAAATTAAAAAAAAAATGGATCCTCCCCTAACGGGGGAGGGTGTAAATTCACAACAGATGTCAAGTGATGCACTAAGTGAAAATTTTAATAATTTCAGCCAAGGCTTAATGGATTTTACCACAGAGCAGGGAATTAAAACTCCAGTTAAAAATGCTTTAACATTTATTCAGATAAGTACAACCTTAACTTAATATATGTCATGATCGAAAGTACCAATAATGACAATCTGGGACGGTTACATCCCCTTAGAGTTGGGCATATTTTGCACAAAAATTATTAATAAAAAAAATTTAAGAAATTAAATGTCTGTTGGTGAAAATAGAGTAAGAGAGCTACAATATCTCAAAAATGCTAATGATTTACTAAAAAATAGTTGTTTAGAGCAGGAAAACTACGCGCTTTATACCTAATCACATATTAGAAACAAAAGGTCTTATTAAAGGTGTTGATACTTATTTTGACGAAACTTATATTTTACAAAACATTAAATTATCCAGTATGG
Source organism: Listronotus oregonensis (assembly GCA_019359885.1). Classification (NCBI taxonomy): domain Eukaryota; kingdom Metazoa; phylum Arthropoda; class Insecta; order Coleoptera; family Curculionidae; genus Listronotus; species Listronotus oregonensis. The sequence goes on from JAHBCN010000949.1 coordinate 58,002, forward strand.
TCCTAAACATTAAAAGATTTACAAAAAAAGGTTTTTAAAGATGGTGATAATACACCAATAATAGTTAAAAAACAAACAATACTATTAACTTTCGAAGGTAATATATTGCCGGAGGAAATAAGTATTGATAATGTGATCTTTCCAGTTGAAACGTACTATGGTAAAGTCACTCAATCTTACAAATGCTTAAAATATGGTCATATATAAAAACAGTGTAGATCTAATGTAGAATTGTGTATTTCATGTGGTAAATCTAAAACTGGGGATGATCGGCACAAATGTTCAGCTCGGGATATTCATTGTGTGAACTGCAAAACAGGCTCACACAAGTCTAACTCAAAAAATTGCCCATTTTTCATTAAACAAGAAAATATTTAAACAATTATGATTGATAATAAAAAAACCTTCAAAGAAGCTAAAAATGTTTATGAAAACTCTTATGCTGCTGTTACTACTAGTAATCGATTCGGCCTTCTTAATAATAGCGATAATTATAATATAAATTTTCCTAAATTGCCTAGTACCAGGCAGTCAAGTACACAACTGCCAAAAAAGCAACAAGAACTTCTACATTTTCCTTGTCACAACCGGGACCTAGTACGTCTCGTACAAATGAGCAAAATATTAAAAAGAAAACATAATACATCCTCCCCTACACCTAGCACCATGTTTCCCTTTGTATTTGGTCCATCTACACCCTTTTCACCTAATATTGTTAATAATAAACCTTACAGAACCAACGATAATAACGACAATGTTAACATTATAAAACAACAAAATATTTTATTAGATTCTTTTGCTACATACTTTATAAAATTTTTGGGAAATTTTAAGTCATTGGAAGAATTAAAATGTTTAAAAGTAGATGTTATAAAAAAAGGCTTGTTTGAAATTGTAAAATCGTCGTCTTCGACTCAAGTATAATGGGTTCGGGTGGAAAAAATAGTTTGAATATACTTCCATGGAATTATCAATCTGAAATTGCAAAAAAAAGACGCCTTGAGGCTGTCAATGCGATGTCAATATCAAAAAGATATTGACATCGCATTGATCCAGGAGACCTGGTTCAAACCGGGTCGAGACGTTGTCTTTTCAGGATATAAAATTGTCAGGGAAGATAGGGCAGATGGCAAAGCGGGCGTTGCCATTCTTATCTCAAAAAACATAAGTTTTCGTACCATTAATTTTTTACACAATTTTAATACGGGTATTTTAGTTTGTGGTGCTGTTATAAAGATTAGCAATAAAAATGTAACTTTATTATCCATATATAGGCCACATAATATAAAAACTAGTCCTGGTAATTGGAATTCAATTATTGCTCTAATTACTACCCCTTATTTAATTTGTGGTGATTTTAATGCTCGCAGTGGTGTTTGGGGCTCACATAAAAACGACCCAATGGGAAATCAACTATTAAATTTTATTGATAACAATGACATGGTTATTTTAAATAATGGCTCACCGACCAGGCGCATGCAGCCTGGGGATAGTAAATCAGTCGTTGATTTAAGTCTTACATCTCCTGACTTATCTAATAATTTTTCATGGCACACTGATTCTGACACACTTGGCTCAGACTATTTTCCAACTGTTATGACTTGCACAATAAAGTCGACTATCTAAATTGCATTATAAAATAAAGCCATTCATGTGACTCACCTGAAAATATCGGCAGATCTTGCTTTATGGTTTGTCTTGTCATAAATGTTCATTGTTTTATACAATTTTTTATCTCACCTTGACTTTCTTCAATGATTGAACTTTTCTTTTGGTTTCAAAACATCAGGGGATTCCTTAATACTTCCGGTAACGCTCATACACATGCCTGACTGAAAACCTCTACTTGTCCCTGGAATGCTCACACACGCCCCCCTGTTGATTTCTATAGGTTCTTGCCCTAAATAAGATTTTTGTTTTTGTTTTAATTCTAATATCTTAATTTCTAGCTCTAATTTTTCTATTTGCGCAACAATATCCTGACGTATGATCTTTACTTTATCATCTAGGTCCCTAGCATTTAGTTGGTTTGATAAATCTAATCCTAATTCTAAGCTAGATCTAATGGTCCCACCTTCTTTCTATCCAGAAATTGTTTTAAATAGATTTTGGTTACCCACGTCTCCCACTGCCAAATTATCACCTCCAATGACATTGACACCTGGGTTTTCATCTCCAATATTTTCCATACTATCTCTTCTATCGTTGTGGACTGTATTTTGCTGTTGGACTCTATACTTGTGCCTCAATCTTTCGCTCCTCCTCGGATTCGAATTGGACATCTTGGTTCTTGCCGCCGATTTCTTTGGGTCTTGTATGCACCACTTTTGTCGCCGATTTCTTTGAGACTCGAATGAACCACTTTTGTTATTGTTTTTATATTTCATGTTTCCTGACTGTGGAAACTTGTTATTTCAGCCAAAGAATATTATAGTTCCACTATAGAAAAACCATCCAGTGTTAAAATTTTGAAGTTCCTATGGAAGCAGACTTTTCGAGCCTGCTTCCATCGAGCCAGCACGCGACCGGGCGCCTGACCGCGTTGCCAAATTGTTTGCCCTTGGAAGCTGGCTGCTAGGCTAGCTCCGTCGACTATGAGTTTAATAATATTATAATATATTTTGTTTTGTGACCGCCGTCGCGCACTCTCGCAATATCGATGTACACCTGCGCGGGAATCGACGGACTTAATACTTTTAATAATATGGCTTCGAATGCTGGCAATTTATGCCAATATTATGATTGTAGACGAAGTAGAAGAACGGACAATGTTCGATTATTCAGATTTCCCTATAAAAATCAAGCTATTTTAGAACAATGGATGATTATAAATGCTTTTAAGCTTAGTTTTAAAATAAAAATTAATATTTCAATATCAAATATTTATTTCTTCTACAGGGTGGCCGGGTGGTGCATCGCCAAGCTGGCCATTGGAAATCTCATGTTAATTAACACTTCCAAATATTATGGTTTTCCTGTACAGGGTAGCCCACCGTACACGCGTCGGTCTAAGCTATGCACTTTTTTGCTTTTTAAATAAATGCAAAATCATAAAGAGCACATTTTAAAATTAACAAGCAAAAAAGCGTTTAAAACAAATTATTGAAAACTTTTTAAAAATATTCCATAGCGAACCAAAAAAAAAAAACGTTTAATGAACGTTTTTTGTGGTAGGTTTTTAAAAACTCGAAGGAACAAAAACTTATTTTTGCGGACTTTGAAAAAACGTTTTGTAAACGTATTTTACGAAGATTTTTAAAATATCAATAAAAATCGTTTAAAAACGTCTCTTTTAAAATCATTTTATAAACATTTTGGTACGGATCTAAAAAACGTTTAATGGACGTTTTTTGTTGTAGAGTTTTAGACCAGCCACTTTAACTTGTTCTAAAAACGCCCTTTGACTTTTTATTAAAACATATTTTTGCGTAAACGTTTTTTATACAAAAGTCATAAGTTTACTTACAAATAAGGTCATTTAAATCGCATATTTTAACCCTTAAGTGCTGACCTCCAATTTTAGAACATAAGCACTGATGTGGCGTCTACGGGACTACGCAAAAACTTTGTTTTTTTTTAAGTTAAAAAATAGTTAATAAAAATTAGTGATATATATTTAGTACATATCTTAAGATAAGAAAAATGCCCTAAACAAAATAAAAAGGAAAGGGGAAAAAAGGTTTTGGTAAAATAAATATCAAAAATATTTTCATTTTAAAAATGCTAGTAGTCTAGGGACGACCCTCAAGATAGGTAGGTAGGTTTAAAGTGAGTGGGTATAACACCCTTTCACCCTTAAGGTACTTAAGGGTTAAATGCAACACCCTGTGTTGAACTAGCTAATTAAATTTATAATTTAATTGTCTATCAATCAGTAGATGGGTTCCCTATCTAAATGTACCCAGACTTTTTATTGGTTTGACCATGAATAAACAAAATTTTAGATTTTTTCATTTTTTATATAAAAAAACTTTTATTAGCAAAGAATGTAGTTTTTTGCTGTTTAGATAAGTCAAACATATTATTTTTAATTGTTGGAAAAAAATTTTGAATATTAAAAGCAAACTTATTATTGTATTTTAAGAAAAAGTAATTGTAGTGTTTATATAGGGCGGTAGGTTTATCAACGAATAACATTATTAAAAGATGCACAAAATTTGCCAATTTTTTTAAATGCATAGAGTTAATTGTTTTTAAATTTAGGAGCACTCGTGGAGTTATGGCAACAGCAGGCTTTATCACTCTATAGCGACCTAAAAATTGGAATTTTGGTTATTTATGGTCAAACCCAAGAATTGTTAACCACAGAGGATGTCCAGATAGATTGCATTTTTTCTCCAACTAACCAATGCTTGTTACGTTACGTTACGTTACCAGAAGTCCCTCAAAAATTTTTGTGCAATCGCAGTGAGCTTGGATGGCTTGGCGCCGAACATTTGGTGACGTCACAAACCGGCAGAATTTTTATCCCTGAGCGGGCCATCCTTTGTATTTGAAAATTCTTAGGTCAAACCAATAAAAAGTCTATATAGCATCAAAAAGTGATTTACATTAGGTACAGGAAACCCAAATACAGATTGATAGACAATTAAATTTGGAATTTAATTAGCTACTTAAAAACAGGATTTTCTATATAAAATAAGCGAGTTAAACGGCCCTATTTGTAAGTGAATGTCAAAATATTTTTCTGCTACCCAGAACAATACTAATATACAGGGTGGTCCTTTTAAAGTGTTAAAATCCAATATACGAAAACGGCTTGGTTGAGGGACCCTTTTACCAGCATACGTAACTTTGTAACTCTTTTCAGTTTTTGGGGTGGGTGGTAACTTTTAAATGGTAAATGGAAAAGTGTAGTTCTTTCCAGATTCATAATCCCCAAAAAATCTACTTTTAGTAAGTACAGGCAATGAGGCAATTTGACTAGGAATTTTTTTGTACTACATGGATTTTTCTGAAATTTTCACAGAAGGTAGGGAATAGCCAAGGATCAAAGTTTATATCATGCCGAGGTGTGCTTTTATCCTGGGGGTGGTTGCCACCCCATCTTGAGGGTGTAATTTTTTTATTAAATTTTAACTACAGAAATCGATAAAGAAAGTAATTTTAAGTAAAAAGTGTTTCATACATTTTTTTCGTAAAACTAATATTTTTCGAGTTATTCGCGATTGAAAGTAAAAGTTTTTCGACGAAAAGATCAACGTTTTTAATGGGTTTTCCACGAATAACTTTAAAAATATGCCTTTTGTCAAAAAAACTGAAAAGAGCAAAATTGTAGCTTATAAAAAAAACTGGATAAAAATGTTTTTTTAATAATTTCTCTACAACCAATACAGACCGAGCTACGGCTTGTTAATGGTTAGCTTTTGTTCGTCAAATGCTAAATTTGAAAGATTCAAAGTCAAATAGCGAGAAAAGTTTGCATTTCTCAAGGAAAACATATAAAATCTTTTTTAAAGTACATAATAAGACCTTTCTTTTAAAAACAAAAAAAGAGTTTTTATCATGAAAATTGAGCGAGTTATGATAAAAATAATGTAGGTCCCTAGTTTTTTCTACAAAAAGATCATTAAAAACAACCCCCTAATTTCCTTCTTATTTAAAATAGATCTGTACCCTTCTGTGATTCTTTTTATATATGTATTATTAATACATCCTAAAGGTTTAATCAAATTGAAATACTTAATTTTAGAAAAATTGAAACTTAAAGTGAAAAACAATTTTCCACAATTTCGTAAAAATGGCCATTTTCTTCAAAATAACTCCAACAATACTGGGGATACGAAAAAAATGTAACGAATTATAGCTTTTTTGATAACAAAGACTTTTCATTTCATAAATTTTTCTGTACAATAAATATTTGGCCAGATATGGCCGTTTAAAGCCTCTATTTACGAGCGAGCACCACCTTATTCTAGTCCTTTAAACTCATCCCATTTTAAAACTAAAGGATTAAAAAGGATTTAATTTACATAACCTTGTAGCTCTTTAAAAGCCCTACAAAAATTATTTTAAAAAAAGTTTCAATCATTAAAACTAAAGGAACTATATTTAAAAAACCAATCAACTTTTTTTTCGTAAAATTCGCAAGCCCACTTCGGAGCATAATATTCTATAAAACCGGTATACTTTATACTTTTACCGGTATAATTTTTGTATGCAATTCTACTTTTTTTTTCCTATTTATATCTATTATATTGGTTTATAAGAATTGTTAGAGGTGGCTTTTAAGGATTGAAAATTTGCAAAAGAATAAAATTGGTAATATTTCAGGCAGTAATATTTTTAATTATTAAATCTGTCAAGCTATTAATTTTTTGGGGATAAATCTTTTTTTTTAATTAAGCTATAATAAGGGTTGATTTATAAGGGTCGAAAAGTTGCAAAAAAAATAGTACATATTTTAAGCAACAACATTCTAAAAGTAAAGCAACTTAATTCCAAATTTTCATAAAAATTGAAACTGTACAAAAAATTCGGAGGTCAAACACCTTTTTTCTTCCTATCCACTGTACTATTTAGGATCAACGCATAATTTAATGTCAATGTCATTATGATGAATTTAACAAAATTAGGAGAAGTGCAACAGAAAAAAATAAAAATTATTTTATTTTAATAGGTGTTCAAATTGACGGCCATTTTGTTCTAAGCATTTATCAAACTTTTTCAATATGGCCGTTATTTTAAACACCTATTAAAATTAAATGGTTCCTATTTTTTTCTGTTACACTTCTCTTAATTTTGTTAAATTCACCATAGTAACATTGATAATGAATTATAAGTTGTTTCTAAAGTAGATTTTTTTAGAGCACACGAATCTGGAAAGAAATCACATCTTTCCATTTACCTTTCACAAGTTACCCTCCACTCCTAAAAAGTGGGAAGGGTTACAGTTACGTATGATGTTAAAAAGTGTCCCCCAAGGTCTCGTTGCATCACTTCAAATTTGAATTTTTTAATAAGCCCCTCTCTCTATATTAGCTTGCAATACTTTTAAAGAACCACTTTTTACATAGTAGGCTTTATGCAAGTAACAAATTAAGATTAAAAGTTCCTATTTAAATTTCATTATAACTGACGTATTATATCTGGATATTGTATTTCAGGAAATGTTTCGCTTGTGGGACTTAGTGGTAAAGTTTTAGGAAAAATATATTTGCGACCCACATTTTACAGAAAATGATTTCAAAACGAAAAGGAAAAATTAAAAAAATCGCAGTACCAAAAAGTACATAGAGAACAATCTACCAGCTTAAAAGTTAAAACTGTTTTACTTTATATATAACCTATATATTTAAATTTTGTAAATGGACATTGGAAAAATAAAAGAGAAGTTTTCAACAAAAATTAAAAAATCTTAAACACCAATAAAAAGTCTATTTTGATAAATAACAATTTAACTCTGTAATATAATATAATGCAGCAGATTTTTAAAGTAATTATTTTTTGGTACTATATCGCTTTACCTATATATTTTAATAATACAACCTTATCGTTTTTATGACGTGATGGTCATTTTTACCACAATGTTTATTGCTTGATTAAATTGCTTTGTTTTGACTTTGCCAAATGTTATGATATTTGTCACACCTCAAAACGGATTAATAATTAATTTATCCAGTATTAAACACTGCGGTGCCAATGGTTATAAGTGGAACCTTTATATTCTTTAGCTATTTGTACCATGTAAAAGTACCTACTTAAATACTTCACATTGGCAACGCCGCGTCTAATTTTGCTCACAAGGCGAGGGTTACCGCGCAAAAAAATATTTTATCCGAGAGCATTGATATCTCCACACCGATTAAATGTGTTCCATTTAGATGAGCTATCTATTCGTAGTAGTATCAATCTTTGTTTCAGCCAAATATATTTAAGAAATTAAATAACGTAATTTGACTTTTATCAATGTTTTATTGACATTCATCATAACAATGAATAAATATTGTCATTAACCGGTAACAAAGAAAAACACAAATTAATTATAATTCTTCGCAACAGTATCTGTAAAGAGCACTGTGGGGATGAATTCGGGTTGTGGTACAGTTTTTTCAAGATTTCAATTACGAAAAGAAATTTTTAAAGGAAATCTTGTGGCAACAATTCTTAAACACATTGTAAGTGATAGAAATAAATGGGATTTAATTGTCAATCACGTCTTCTAAACCTAAATAACGATATATATATATATATATATATATATATATATATATATATATATATATATATATATATATATATATATATATTATATATATATTTATATATATATATATATATATATATATATATATATATATATATATATATATATATATATATATATATATATATATATATATATATATATATATAATAAATATAATATAGAAGGTTTCCGGAAATACCGTTCAAATAATTGTAAGGGTGATACATGTTAAACACTCCCCAAAGAAAATAGTGCATGCATGGTCGCCCAAGCATAGAGTATTTCGGCATTTTTTGAAAGGCGAGAACAATTTTTTTTACACTGTTATCACCACAATAATAATTAAATAAACTTTATTAATAAACCTAATGTTAAATTCGTTTACCGTAACTAGATACTACTTTAATGTAGACATTTTTATTATTGGGTCATCGTGCATACAAGAATCGTATAATAATGCAATTTACGTAATGTTGCCTCATCCTAATGTTAATTATAACTAATATATTAGGGTGTTAAACTTTTAATTTGGTTTTTGTTTTTTCGTAATAATTCTTTAACTTAATGGCATAGCGGTACAAAATTTGGGATCTGATTTTGAGTTAGGCTAAAACCTTGTAATTGTTGATTTTAAAATTGTTATGTGTTTAATTTTTTACCGTAATTTTTTAATTTGTAAAAGTATTGTGTGACATTCTGTTGTAGTACATATGCTGGTGCATACTTTAAAAATATTTTTAAATAAATAGAGTGTCTCAGAAACACCTGACACACTTTTTTATTTTTTTTTTAATGAAACGCCCTTTATATTATGGCATTTTTGGATTCTAGGCAAAATTATAAACACATTCTATTTATAATATCCTATACCTTAGTTTAACCGTTTTTTAAATATTTTAAATTTTATGTTTACGTGGCCAATTAGCTCTTTTATTTATACGGAAGTCTTTAGTAAATGATTAAGGTTGATTTCCTAATAGCAGGAGACCGATTGCAGTAGAGTGTGTTAATATATTGATTATAAATTAGTACAGGGTTATCAAAATCGATCAATTAATAGTTAATTGAAACAAACGTAAAAATTCAATTTTTTTAAAAGGAAACCCTGTATTTTTTTAACTTTATCATATTAAGCATTAATAAATAGGGTAATCTTATATAAAATAATCTATACCAAAAATTTATAGTTTTTAAAAAATTTGCAATTTAACATTTTTCTATTGTAAAAATTCTATACAGCTTTTATTTTTTTCTATTGGTTGACCACGACGGAGAAAAAAAATCAATTAATAGATATTACAACTAATAACAAATAATAAGTAACAAATATTAAACTAATAAAAAACTACCTAACTAGGTGTTTAAAGTATCAGCCACCTTCCTGAATGCACAATGCAATACACGTCTCTCAAATTCGTTACTGTTTGCTCAAAAAAGTGTGCTTCAATTACGTAGTTACCGATAATACCTCCCCAAATATTTAACGACCAGTTTGGGAAGTACATCTAACAAAATGTTGATTTTCAGTTGCGTAACAGTAAAAATTTTGTATATTTACACTTTTACATGGAATGTGGCTTTATCCGTGAACAGGACCAGGAGTACAATAAACTGATTTTCTTCAGTTTCTGCACGTTTTTTATATATAATATATATAACAATCTATATCTAAAAGCAATGAAAGAGTATAACCTAAATTATCTGCTAAAGAATAAAAACCTTTGATTTACGCCAAACTGCGAGTTTTAGTGCAACTGATCCTTTTCTAACAACGTTTTATTATTTAGAAAAACTTAATTGAATTTTACGTTAGAAAGAGGAGGGTTCGAGAATTCTTATTTACCCTTACATGGGGGTAGGGGGGGTCACTCATTGACATAGACCCAAATAACACCCTGGTAAGTTTTGATGTTGTTAGTTTATTTACAAATGTTCCTGTAGATAAAACATTAAATATTGTTCGAAATAAATTAGAAAATAATGTTCAACCTGGTGAAAAAACCAAACTAAAAATAAATTCTATTCTTACTATTACCTTTTGCGAAAAAACAACATATTTTTAATACAACACTGTTTTTTATAAAGAAACTACTGGCACGGCCATGGGTTCACCTTTATCACCATTATTTAGTAATATTTTTATAGAACATTTTAAATTTAATTTTGTACAAAATTATCATAATAAACCTTTCGTTTGATGAAGATATATAGATGACATTTTTTTATTTTTTTTATCAACATGACAAACATTGTCTAAATATTTTTTTAACTCACATTAATACACAAGAACCTACTATTAATATCCCTTTAGAAAAAGAAAAAAATCACAACTTTCTTTTCTTGATATTCTAATTAAAAAAAGATGTAAATAATTTTGAAACTAAAATTTATAGAAAATACAAACAGCTACCCAAATTTTTACTCTAATTACCCAATAATGGTATAAAAAGAAGTTGTAAAAAGTCGTTTTGAAAGAATAAATAAAAAAATTAAAAAGAATTTTTAAAAGTTATTTTAGTTTAAAATAATTATTATCTTTATTTGATAAAAAAATGCTTGCTAAAATTTAGGACAAAATCAAAATCGACCTATTTCAATTCTATTTTTACCATATATTCCTGGCTTATCAAATAAAAATAAACAAATGGGTAATAAATTTAATATTCGTACTTCGTACTATCTTTAAAGCACAAAACACCATTAGATCTCAAGTAAAAAAACAAAACCATACAATATAAACGAACCCACCAAAAATGTAATTTATAAGATCCTTTGTAAATGTAATAGGTTTTTTGTCTAGGTAAAATTTCAGTACATTAAAAACACAGAATGCCACAAATGAAAAATCAAATCTGTCAACACGCATTTAATAACAACTACATAATAAACTGGAAAGCAACTAGTATTTTAGCAAAGGAAACTTGTTCAAAAAGACGTAAAATAAGAGAACGTTCTTTTAAATTATTAATTAAAGATAAATGTGTAGCATCAATATTTTTTAATTAAAATAATATACGGTTATCTTTGCTTGATGCGGAAGTAACTTCAGGTAAACTTAAAATCAATTGACACATAACCTTTTTTTGTTGTTTTAAAAATTTTAAATACACCAGTCAAAAAAACTAATATGCCATGTATGACAAAACGCCATAAATATTAAGAAAAGCCACCAGAATTTATTATTATTACGCAAAAACAGTCAGAAGTTGCTTACAACAACACACTTAATGAAAAATGGCTTCCCATTAATTCACGGATATGTGAATTTCAAATGAAGTTAAGGTTTTTGTTTTATTTTGGTGTAAGGCATTTTAAGTTTGCTCTGGTTTAGCTATACACAAAAGTCTTGATGTTGGAGGTATAATTTTTATATATGTTTTTGTCTTTTTTTCTTTAGCAGGTGTTATTGATTAGGATTATAAAGGAATTGTAATGGTGGTTCTCTTCAATCATTTAGAATTTTTAAAATTGTTTTTATTATTTTTTTATAGTTTTTTTTCTTTCTTTAGCAGGTGTTATTGATGAGGATTATAAAGGAATTGTAATGGTGGTTCTCTTCAATCATTCAGATGATGATGTTATCATTAATGTTGGTGACCGAGTGGCTCAACTAATCTGCGAAAAAATTTGCTATCCAGATCTAAGGAAAGTGTAATATCTAAGTACTAGCAAACGAAGAGAGAATGGTTTTCGAAATTTACATTTGTAATATAATTTAAAAAAATGAAGAATTATTTAATATTATACACTGGATACTGTTTACTTTATCTACACGAGTTTAACCTTTCTTATCTACAATTTGACCTTTCTTTTACAACAAGTCCAAACTTATATAAATCTATAGTAGTAGTAATAAGCTTACAGGCTGGACACAATTACCATACTTAAATATAGCATACACAATTTTCAACTTGGTCCACCCGGTTCTTTTACACCTAAGGTCTTTTTGGTTAAAAGCCCCTGGTCAACATACGTCACGTCACTTCTTCGGCTCCAAAAGCCTCTGGTCAACATACATCATTGTCGACCACTTCTTTAGCACAGGTAATTCTTTAGGCTACACCTACATAGGTAATAAAAGACACAGGTGATAAAAAAAAGGGTGCAACCGTGTCGCGCCGTCACGCTTCAACACCTTTCAACAGTCTCTGGACTTCTTCGGCTATTGCCTCACTTCTTTGGCTCAAGAAATGCCTGAAGATCTGAAAAAAATCCTGAAATGCTAAAGAATGGTCTCTTCGGATGGACAGATGTCATCCGACTGTCACAGAACCACGTTAACATACCTACTAATAATATTTATTTCGAATTTGGTTATAAATAAGCGCAACTTTTGGAAGTCCTAAATTCATATTCAATTAAAAAACAATCTGTATGTGATAATTTGGCTGAACAGGCTGGGCATACTGTCTTACGTCTTTCTTCGTATTAAGGTTCTCGACCATTAGCGCGACGTGGAGCGACGCGGTGCGACGCGATTAAATGCATCAGGGATACTTTATATGTAATTAAACTGAAGCCCGCCCATCTAGGCGATGCGACGCGACGCGACAGCTCAGACAAATCGGTAGAGCAAGCAAGCGACAAAGTCGCGTCGTGTCGCATCGCGTCGCGCCGCGTCGCTCTAGTGGGCGAGAACCTTCACTGTTTGTTTAACCCCATAGAGCATTTGTGGAACCAAGTAAAATCAAAGATCAGAGCAGAAAATGTTTCTACTTTAAGTCCCAGTGTTGTAAATTTGATAAAAAATATAATTACTAACATATAGTTTGTCCAAGCTAACATTTTTGTGTTGGCTTACATGTTCAAAAACAAAAATTACTAGACTCAACGTCAAAATCAGCTGATTGGCGTAAATCACCCAGTAATGGATTAACGGCATTTCAATTTTTGTATTAATTTTTTTTGTGTTTAGGTGTGTTATTTCGTGTTTTAAAGTAATTAGTGAGATTAGAGATTACTCTGCAGTGTTTTTATTATTTTTTTGTGTGGACTATTTGACATTTTTTATATTTAATAATTAATTTTATTTTGGACTAAGTTTTTATTTTTATTGGTTTAAGAAAAAACCACTAGAATAGATATTTTTTAGTGTATAAATCACAATGATTACTGTATTTCCAGTTTGGAAAAGCTTTGAAACCCAGTTCAGAGCTGTGATGAGTCGGAGGTAAAAAAATATAACCTAATAAATATTTTTTGAAAAATGATGCTATCAGAATAGTGATCTTGCAAAAGGTAAAATAACTCGTTTTAAGAGTATCATAATCTAAAAATACATCCTCAGATGTGCCAAATATTTTAAGATTTAAATATATTTATGAATGGATTTTTTAGGATCGCATAGTGGGAGTTGCTGACAATATAAGCAAAATATGAAATTTATAAGTAACTTAGGCTTAATGGAAAAACCAAATGTGCAACGCATGAGAAGGAAATTTTCAAAAGGTTTTATGGAAAATGAAGATTTAGGAAAAAATAAAAATCTTTGGGTGTTTCTCGATGATACCTGGATCTTCTCGAACAGCTCTTTCCGCAGGCAGGTCTTGGCAGGCTGACAATGTATATTTTAGTGGAAAGGTTCAACATTCTAATGACTAATTATACACTAGAAAAAAAATGTACTTTCCTACACTTAAGGAAAAATTGAAGGGCCCATTTTTTTCAAATCACAAGGTAAAACACTTTAACAATCCTCTAATAAAATTTTGTTTTGCCTTATAAATTATCACAGTTTTACAGAAAGGCTTCCTCTTGCACACCGACAAGCTGTAGAAGACCTGTTTCTCTTTTAGGAATATTTTTACAGCTTCTGCTCCGAAGCATTAGCTGTCATAATTCCTTCTTTTGTATATCCCAATTAAAGCAAATTAAAAGTCTACTTAGATGCATCCCTTTATTGTCCACTTCACATTTCCCACTTTTTCCGCACCTTCATCTCTAGAGTTTCGAGACTATGAAATCTTATCAGTATTTTACATCTGACTTCACTCTAGACACTCGTAGTATGTGAATACTTAGACTTTAAGCATAAGGGGTATCCTGAGAAAAATACACATATATGAGAGATTCGGTAGATACCTCAGTTACGGTCTCTTTCATACATAGGACATATGATTAAACCTGTAGCTCTTAGACAACATTAATCTACAGAACACACTTGCTGCATTCTTATGAAACATTAAATTATATTTAATTAAAAAACTAATGAAATACTTATATTTTTCTTAGATACATTATTCTACATGCTGGTTCAGAAAAAGGATTTGTTGATGGTGCCAGTAGAAGTTTTAAATCGAAAACAAAAACAGGAGATTACCATGGCGAGATGAAAGCTGAAAATTTTGAGAAGTTGGTTAGAGATGATCTACTACCTAATTTGAAAAGGTCTTCATTAGTCATTTTAGGTAATGCCAGCTACCATAGTAGGTTGTTAGAAAACTGGCCATATAGTGGCAGGAAGAAAGAAAATATGGTTAAATGGTTAAAAAACGAAATATTCCTTTTGCAAAATCGGCGACAAAATAGATTTTGTGGTGCTTGATTCAGCGCCTACCAAAGTCTTCCAAATCTTATGTTGTCGATGCTCTTATTCAGGAGGGTGGTCATCAAGTGCTGCGCTTGCATCCATATCATTGTAAATTCAATGCTATTGAAATGGTATATATTTAAAAATAATAAGACAATCCCTATTTTATGGGACCCACATTATTAGTATATTAATAAGGTAAATGGTAATAAAAATCATTTACAAGTTATCTTCTTTTTACTTTTTAGCTTTTCTTTATTAAACTATCGTACTGCTTTTAATAAAAAGCTAAATATTAAATGACTATTTCATTTAAACACATAACATCAATGACCACAGTAGTTGCCAAAATGCTTGAACTCACAAGCAACCATTTACAGTCCAGCTGCTAAAACGCCAAACCTACCACTTTGTCTGCTCTCTTATCTTAAAAGTGTCCAGACTAGTATCTGCTGCGTGCATATTGCATACATTTTTCTTTTGTCATTACATACGTTTGCTTTTTTTCATAAAAACGCCTGGTGGCCACTGCCACTTCTCAAGCCTTAAACACGACCTTCCAATGTTTTTGATAAATTTATTTTATAAAATATAAGCATCTTATTGTGTTAATGATACTCTGAATAAATAAATGATTATTACTGTTTTGTTTTATTTATTTTATAATTTAATATAGGAAGCAGCTAATGAAGTTATATCAGATGAAATAAATCGACTTTAGGCATCTTTACAAAATTGTAAATTTGCATAATAAGGGATATCGAACCATCCCTTATAGTAAGATATTTTATCAGGATATTTCAATTCAACTGTAAAGAGTTTGCCTGCAAATATAACAAAACATAACAGGTCTGTTTGATATTCAGAAATAGTGTACACTATTTTACTTTTTTTGTACGTACCTAAGCGCTCTAATTGAAGGTGTATTTAAGGACTAAGTGTGTACAAAAAGTGTAAAATAGTGTAAACTATTTCTAAATAACAAACACTTAATAAATAACTATTAATCTGCACTAGATAGGCGAAAATGATAATTTTTAATAAAATATTATGGCCAAACATCAAGCTTTTACAATTTATGCAAATATATGAACAGCAAGAAAAAAATACTGATGAATTTAGTTATTGTAATCTAACAACATTTTTTTTAAGATATTAAAATTTTGAAACTTCCTTCCCTCGGTACGGTCCTGACTTAAATTCTTATATCAGCCAACTTAAATCTAAGAAACAAAATTTACTAATATGTAGGGATATTCGCATTGCCAACCTAAAAATGTTAGCTTGGACAAACTATACCAGTTGAGAGGTGGAAAAATTCAGTACAGCACATTATAAAAATTGAGGACTCTTACATTTCTATACAAAACAACATAAATCCTATTGTAATTAATCTCAATGAAGACTCTGATAGTGAAACAGAATTATATTTAGATAGTTAGATTAAAAATGTAATTATGTATAGATAATATAGTTATAAATGTATTAAAACTTTGCATTTATTTAATCTCTTAATGTGATTTTAAGATTATACCTACCTAAATAAACAATAAATTATTAATCTTTATATTATTAGAGTCCGTCCCTAACGTTCTGTCCTTTAATACCTACTGATCCGCAGTTTTATTGTTGTCGGCAGGTATAATCCATAAATGAAGGCAAAAGCTAACAAGGTATAATTTGAGACAAAATATACCTAATGCCTCCAACTATACATAAAGTTTTAATTCATGACTCTACTATAATGAAGCATGCTTTGCTTCCGATTGGACAATTAAGTAAGGAAGCGAATAATAAAATATTTAAAAGGTGCAAAAAAGGATTTGCACGCAAATTTTCTAAAAAAAAGGAAACACTTATACACCTAATAGACTGTTAATTTCTTCCGATTTTCTAATTTTAAGCATCGTAAGCCTTCACCAAAGAAACACAATTAAGATAAAGACATGATAGATTTACTGGAGAACTTGAGCAATTTTAGTAGTAAAGATGCTTTAGATCAAGCTTCAGGTGGCAGTGTTTTTTTCCTGGGACCCATCTTAATTAACTACTGAAGGAATCGCAGCCTCCCGGGCTTTTGTGCCTAATCTTCCATTTTCTTTTATACTAATCCTTCCACTAATCTAGGAAGTGACTTTAAATAATTATAGTAAAATGCCATGTACAAAATTTAATTTTCAATTAAAGTTCTGATCCAAATTAGTTTTGAGTTTTACTTATCCTAAACAATGTAAAAAAATATTAAAATATTTTTTTCCTAATTTTGATCATATCGGCCTCTCTGTGCGTCCCGTCGGTTCTATCGGCACGCGCTTTAAAATTTAAGTATCGTTTGATCTTCGCCCTCCAGAAAAAATATCAACGGCTTAAAGGAGTAACTGAAATCGCCGCGGGCCAAAGTTGAATTTTAAAGTTTTCTACCTAGAAGGGACGTGGAAGACATCACTGTGGTCTCAGCGCTGAAATGCACCGAGCCCCATTTTAAAGTATGATACTCATGATTTTAATGGCCGATAGTGGAACTCAAAACAAGTCAAAAAGTTGATTATACATAAGTGTCAAAACTTGACAGATTTTTGTCTTAACGATATGAAAGTTATAAACTTTGGTAGCAATTATTTCTAAAACGCTTAATAATTGTCAATTTTCGTCTTAATCGCTTATCGGTAGATTCATTAACTAATAAAAAACCTAAGTGTTAAATTTGTTAGTCTACAAATAAAAAAAAATATTATAATACCAATAACAATGTTCCTCCCGGTTAAACATTTAAAAAACAATTGGCAACAGCGCTGCGGTTCATCAAGTCAGTAGTCACTTTATGTTATGCCTAGTCGCTGCGGTAATTTATTTCGTGCCTTGCCAAACTGGGAATATGCCAATATGTTAATTATTCACTGCAGGGTAAACCATAAGGCTGATCTAGCAGCTTAAATTTACCGTAAAAGATTTCCGCAACGGTACCTGAGTTTCCGAAACGGGATGTGTGCAACCCAGAAATCCTGGGAGGCAATTTTTTATATGTGCACTGATTTATTTGAAATTTTGACAGATGATTGATGAATGGTCGAAAGGCAAAATCTATATGGTGCCGATGTGCGCAACCACCCCTGGGGTGGATGCCACCCCTTCTCGGGGGTGAGCAATTTTTTATTCAAAATACCCCCAGAAATCGATAAATGAGCAAATTTGAAGTAAAAAATGTCACGTAAAATTTTTTCGCCAGATCAATAGTTTTTTAATTATTCGCAATTAAAAAGTGCGATTTTTCGTTAAAAAACCTCATTTTCAATTGTTTTTTACGCACAACTCTGTAATTATGCGTTTTATCGAAAAAAGTGTCATGAACAAAAATGAAGCTTATACAAAAACAAAGAAATTGAGCTATTTATGAAGATCTTAAAGTTCTACCTAAGGCAAGTTATAGCTGCTTGAAGATCTAAAATATTGTTTAAAGAGCATAAAAAGACCTTTAAAATGAGCACCGACAAAAGTCTTTTTGACTAAAATTTCGGTATAAAATAGTTAAAACTAAAAAAAAAATTGCAATAAAACTAATGTCATTTCATTCAAAATCAAAATTAAACTTATTCCTTGCACCAACTACTTTATTTGTATGTTATTTATGACATCTGAAAGTTTTACTGATTAGAGATGCACAGTTTTGAAAAAAAATAGCTTAAATTATGTTTTTTTTTTTGAATTTTTCAAAAAATTTTCTTTTTCTCATTTTAACTCCTAAACCATAAGAGATACGAAAAAACTAAAGAGTAGAAAAATGTAGCATTTTTTGTGACGATTATTTTCCTTTTTTTTTTTTTTTTTGTGGCATAAAAGTTGACGAAATTATTACCGATTTAAACTTTCACTATAGTGCGAAGACTATTTTTCCGCAGCCTTTTGACCCTTTACCTATAAAATATAAAGGGTTTCAAGCCCTTTTAAAATACATAGGCTTGTAGCCCTGAAAATTATTTTTTAAATGATTTTTTGTAGGTGTAGGTTCAGAATTAACAGGGTTACACAAAAATAAGAATTTGAATTTTTTTTTGTCAATTTTAAAGTAAAAAAAGTTTCAAATTTTGGCGCACTGATTTTTTCTGTTGACACTAGGTTGTCTGTAGGTACATTTGAGACCTACTATGTATGTATATACACTGTTTAGAGAATAAACTTTAGAACCAACAAAATTTAAAATCAAACATCAGTAGTCATTAAAAAATATTTTTTTATTTTATTTTTGTCAAAGGGTTGCTAGAGTTTACACAATTAAATATTATTTTAAGTAGATATATTAAACTGTAATACTAAAATTACGCAAAATCTAAAAATTGGCAGTCATTAAATATTTTTTTATTTCATTTTCTGCAAAGGGCTAGTTTTTAGGGGTTGAAAAGTGGTAACTAATAATTTTATTAAAATGCTATGAATTTTTTCCAGTAAAACTACAATTGTAATGTTACAAATCGTTAAAATATTTGTTTCTATATTATTTTCATCAAAAGGGTAATTTTTAAAGATTCTTAAGGTTTGGTATTTCAAAATACGCACCAATTTTATTTTCTACAATACGTTAGGATATTTATCCTACATTAATAAAAGACATTTGAATCGAAAAAAAGCCGAAAAACCTATAAAATCTATTGTTCGATAAGGGGTGGTTTTCACCCCTTAAAAACAATTTGCACACCTTGCGACCATATAGATTTTGATATGGAGGGTAGGATAAGCTTAATTCCTTATATTTTTAAGAAAATCGGTGCATATATAAAAAATTCGGAGGTATGACACAATTTTGAGCTTGACTGCTAATATGTAACTGTGAAACAAGAGAAAAGAATTTTGGAAATCGCAAAACAAAATCCCTGGAACTAATACGCGGCCATTAGGCCGCGAGGTAAACGTATCACATACCACACACAGCTGTTTTTTTTATAATTAGAAACATTCTATTCTTTAAGGAAAATAAAAAAGTGCTGTTGTAAAACATAATAATTTGTGTTCTTAAAATTGATATAAAGCTTCATTTTGTGTGTGGTAGGTACAATTATTTTTCAATTACAAATATAATGTAAATAAATAAAAAAGTGTAAATATGTAAAATCTCGCAAAAAAACGTCCAGCGTTCCATGTGATAAATATACTGGGTGTTTATTAAACATGCGGCAAAAATATAAGGGACTATTCCTTGGACTATTCTAAGGATATTTTGTCCTTTGATGATTTTTGATAGGCTGCTTTGTTTCGAAGATACGGGGCGAAAAAGAATTTCGACAATAACAATTTATTACCAAAAATTACATGTAGTGTTTCTTAATCTACAAGTGTTGAAAATGACTACCCCTCGCTCGCATTAAACTCAAAAAATACACATCCAATAGACAAAGTCAATCAGTTTCAACCTATTCGACACATACAAAATGCTCACTTACGAGACATATTAAAATTGTATGCCTGCAGCCATTTGTAATAATCGGAATGTTGTTAAAAGATACCAACGGAATTGTTAGATATTTTTATTACCTGGTAGGTCCAGTGTAGTACGCTACACTTTTATTTCGGTTATGTATATAATTTTAAAATTACCAAAATTGGATGGTTGAAATTCTTTTTCGCGCCCCGTATCTTCGAAACAAAGCACCCTATCAAAAATCATCAAAGGACAAAATATCCTTAGAATAGTCCCTTAAATTTTTGCCGCATGTTAACTTGTTGCGATGGACCAGGCTCTTCTGAGGGTAACGGTACTTGCCCTTGGAATTCTAGCTTTCTTTCTGTTTTACGCTTTATTTCGACAGAGGAACTGCTTCCTGAGGATGAAAGTGTCACTGTTTCCATTCGTTCATATTTTTCGGGAAGACTTCGTTGAACTCAGTTTAAGCAGTTAGCTGGTAGTCGATGCCATACATAAACCCCGGACGACTTTTTTGCTGTTGACTGATTGATTGACAAAATTGTTTTTCCTTTTCAATTGTTATTAGTTCATGGGCATTTGCATGGGATATATCAAACAAAGCTTTCATCTTTTCCACAAATATTTGTTCCTTTTGTTTTGCACTTTCACTTGTTCTCTTAGCTGACTTTTGTAACGCTCTCCACTTGGCGTAAAGTTTTTCCAACTATTTTATAAAGACAGTGTTTTTTTTTCATATTGGTATGCGAGCTTTGCTCCAAATAATAGAAGCTTCCTTAATAGTTAGCGCGGCACTTTCACGTAAACTTAGATTCACATCACGCATGTTAAAGAATAAAACATGCAAAACTTCTTTATTAGAAAGAAGGCAATTTATGACCGACAATTTGGGGTGTATATTGTCCAATTAAGAACACGACACTATCTTTTCGTAAATTTCGAATCTTAGACATTATCAGGTATATTTTTTAATTCCACAAAAAAAACACAGAGGCAAACTTCTCCCTCAGGAGGTCTGTTGCTTACTAACATAAGTACCGAATTATTATGGACTATTAACCATTGTAAGAACACAAAAATTCCCAGAAAACAACTACCTGTAAAGGGTCGGGTATATTTTTATTCTTAAACGTGACCAATTAGAAATACATACAGAGCATTTCTTTTATATTACTATTTTATTGCATGTCCATGCCTATACCTGTCCCTAATATTTTGACCTGCTTGCGGCACGTGTTCCTCTTGTCGGATTGAGTTAATTTTTGGTGGTTTTAGTTTTTCATATAAAGGAACATTTTCACAGGGTGGCCCGGTAAAAATGTTTAAAAGTTTTCGCTCTATAAAGATGGGCCACCTAATATATATATATATATATATATATATATATATATATATATATATATATATATATATATATATATATATATATATATATATATATTTTTTTTTTATATATATAATATTATATATATATAAATATATATATAATAATATATATATTTTATGCCATCTTTATAGAGGACGAAAAATTTTTAAACATTTTACGGCCACCTTGAAAATGTAATAAAATAGTAATATAAAAGAAATGTCTGTATGTATTTCTAATTGGTCACGTTTAAGAATAAAAATATACCCGACGCTTTACAGGTAGTTGTTTTCTGGGAATTTTTGTGTTCTTACAAGGGTTAAGAGTCCATAATAATTCGGTACTTATGTTAGTAGGCAACAGACCTCCTTAAGAGAAGTTTCCCTTTTTTTTTTTGGTGGAATTAAAAATATACGTGATAATGTCTAAGACTCGAAATTTACATATAAAATATATATAATTTTATATATTATATATATATATATATATATATATTATATATATAATATATATATATATATTAATATATATATATATATATATATATATATATATATATATATATATATATATATATATATATATATATATATATATATATATATATATATATATATATATATATATATATATAATATATATATATATATATATATATATATATTATATATATATTAAGGGTCGAAAAAGCAAATAGAAAATATCAGTCAAAAGTTAATTGTTTTCGAAATACGGCCTTTCAAACTTTAAAAAAGTTGGCAACACCGCGCCTGTTTCATCGAAGCAAGTCTCAACTTCGAACGCTTTTTGTATTTTGCATGTTTACACTTTTTTTTTAAGGAGATGTTCATTTAAGTACATACAAATAATAAAAATTTCTTTCTGCAATTTATTTTGATATTAAATTTAAGTAAAAAAACAATCAATTATTGTTTGGTTTTTATTTGTAATTAAAAAATAAATGTACTTACCACAAGAATGTGCTTAATATCCATTTTAAGAACACAAATTATTATGTTTTAAAACAGCACTTTTTCGTTTTGCTAAAAGAATAAGATTTCTTGGTCGCACACATTCCGTTTTTATTACTTTTTGGTACACTTGCAATACGTTTGTCTTGAATTTAAACCATATCGGCATATATCGTGGCCGGATCGGTGAGCTTCTTTGGACAACTGACTTTACGCACAAAGAAATTATTTATTTATTTTTATTTGTAGACTAAAGCATTTAAAATTTAGTTTATTTTTTTTATCAAATGAATCTACTAATAAGCGATTAAGACAAAAGTTTCCAGTTGTTACGGTTTACAGAAATAACTGCTTTCAAAGTGCATGACTTTAACATCGTTTAGACAAAAATCTGTCAAGTTTTGACATATATGTCATATAAACTTTTCGACTTATTTTGAGCTCCACTATCGCCCATTAAAATGATGAGCATCATACTTTTTACACCCTGTATATATACATATATATATATATATATATATATATATATATATATATATATATATATATATATATATATATATATATATATATATATATATATATATATATATATATATATATTTATATATATGTATGTATGTATGCATGCAGCAAATGTAAGCGATATAATTTGATTTTTGGTCTGGGTTTATAAAATATTTTATACTTTTTTCTAGCTAAAAGTAATAATATCTATGTAAAAAAGAATATAGCAATATGAGGTCAATACGATAACCCCTAGAGAGTATAGAAAAGCTATTCATATGTTGATTTTAAAATTGTCAGGTATTAACATGCTTTCAACCTAGATATTATACTTACTTATGGAAAATACATCTATTTTACAAGTGTTAAACCTGTTGCTTTATTTCATCTACTGAATCGCATATTTCTCTGAGAAGATATGGGGTGGCTTAACCACTGACAAAGCATAACATATTACCTTACCAAGAATGACATAGGAACGACGGTTATAAAAATGCGTTTAGAACTTATTGTCATATTTCTAACGTTTAATAATGTCCTAACATCACCACCACAATGGAAAGTGACTTAAAAATTTTGATTTGGCCCTGTCCAAAATAATCTGGGATTGTATTGTATCTTGGAAATATCAAGATTTAAAAACTTGTTTTAATTTTAGGCAATTTTACACTATCAAAGAGAAGTTCCGGTTCCGCACATTTGACCTCCGTGATCCCACAAGATCCCTTCCCATTGCTTAGCTTACAACGAGTGTTTCTTGGTTTCTTGGAGGCCATAAAGGTCAAAACAGTAGCGTAGATAATTACCAGAATTTACTACATATAAAATCAAGTGACTTCGAAGAGTTGCCTATATTAGAAAAGGTTTTTTAAAAACATTAAGAATAATGAAATTATTCACATTTAAACAATTACTAGTTTAAAGGCACCGGAAATATTAAAAGGGAACACTTCGTCTCTCTATAATATACTAGTGCCGCACAGTCAATTGACCTGTTTTAATGTTAATCTTTCTGTAAATTTAACAAGTAGGTAAGGTGTTTACTGTTATAACAAATAAATTATAATATAGTGTTTAGCTTGGGGATGTACCGAACTAAAGATAAACTTAAGGAATATTTGTGGGAACAGGGGTACAATTGGCCGACCAGGTTTTTGAGGGAAGGGGGGTTTCCTAAGCCCTATTCTACAGTGTTTTTATTCTGAAAAAAAAAATTTAATATATTTTATAAGTATTTTAAGATGCTTTTACTAATGTTGACGGAAAACAGATAAATCCAAAACTGTATAGAATATTTGTTTTGCGATGCGTATTAGGATTTTTATTACTTAAGAACAAATTAAACTATTTTTTTTTCAGATACATTTTAATTAACTACATTTTTAAGGTCTATTTTAATTTTGAAATGTTTTCTTTGGGAGGACTCACCTTAAAATTTTCTAGAATATGGGACCACTTCGGTCCAGGTCCCGGGGTATAGCGAGCTGAGCCTGCTCAGCCCTATTGACCCCTATGAACTTGCAGATCACCTGAGCAAAAAAAAAGAAAAATCCCCTAAAAAACCTAAAAATTAAAAATACCAATCTACGTTTCGTTGTCAAGATGAAATTAAAAAAAAAAAAATAAACTAAATTTAAAGAAATTTTGCTTTAAAAACTTATATCCTTAAAGCTTTATACTTTTTATGACGTTTTGTCATAAATGACATTGGTTTATTTGACTGGTATATTTGAAATATTTAAAAAGACAAAAAAGGTGGTATGGTGTGAGGTTGTTATCTATTTTAATACCTTTTTTATGAATAATATTTCAAGTACCGAAAACCTTTTTCGGTCGAACGGTTGCTTCTAAGCCTTAGGTACCGGGCCATACAGGCGAACAGAGTGAAAGGTAACGGTAAATATCTAAAATATCAAAACCCAGAGTCAATATTTTGTTAAAGTCTACCGTTTCTTTTTACCTTTAATACATTGCAATCATACCACTAATGTAAAACCATTTTATAATGTGAATTTTTTTTTCCAAGAAATATTTTATTTTAACCATTAAACGCTAAACTAACAGAATCAAGGAAGTTTTAAACGTGTATGGAAGCCCAATGCTATGGCCCATTCGATCAAAAAATGTCCAGCCCAGTATAAAAATAACTGTCAGACTTGGCCTTGCCGATTCTGCGCAATAACAAAATTCCATGAAATAATTTAATGTGTTGCCCACTTACACACTGATAAATCAATGTGCAGTTAGGCAACACATTATACTTTATAGAGCCGGAATACCTTTTTAATGCATCGGCGCACGCGGCGCGTATGATATCCGCGCTGTACCATCCACCAACCGTTGGCGTCGTCGTCTCATCAATCGCCGTTTTCGTTGTGGTTTGTGCCCTTTGCGCCGTATTAGTTTCGGTTGTTTTGCCTTGTGTGATTATATTTTTGGTTGCAGGAGTTTTTGGATTGATAAAAACATTTTTATTTTAGTGATTAGTGTTTATTTAATTGTGACTATAATTTTGTGTTTATTGTTTGTTACTTAATATCGTAACAAAATGACTGGAGGTTGTATGGTTTTGTCTTGCAAATCCAAGGGTAACATACCCGGCATTTTTTACTTTAGATAAGTATTTCTTATATTTAAATTAGGTGTTTCTTATGAGACGTAACGTTAGGTAACCGAATAAATAATAATACCTATATCAATTATGAATAATAGAAAATAAAATATTCATAGGAAATAGCAGTGGGAAAGTAAGGCAATCTTAACTATCTTTTAGATGATTACCACAATGTTTGTGTGTTTCTGTGGATTATAAAAAAGAAATAAGGTTTACATTTAGGTACTTTTATTTCATTTAACAATTTAGTTTAAAATTTATTTTAAAAAATCGTGTTTTATTTACTTACAAAGATTTTTGGTAAAAATACAAAACTCCCGAAAATATCAACCATTTAAATAGAGGGCTGTAAAGTATTCTTTCCATATTATATCAGATGATATAAAATCCAATATTACACAATAATTTTAAATATTCTACAGTGATATCGTTGAATAACCAACAATTTTGTGCAAAAAAAAACAGTGAATGTTTAAATTTGACATATGGTGATGTTAACTTTATAGATAGTAACAAAGAATTATGGAAGTCTGGCCCTGACCCACTACTCATTGCGCAAACTCCGCATTGCCGACCCCCCGATTCCCGCTGCCCTGCACGGCTGGACAATTTTGTTCTACAGTATTGGGCTTCCATACACCTTTAAACTTCCTTGAACAGAATATGGTCTGTGTGTTTTTCTGTACTTTTTTTATATTCCAAATAAAACCACAAATTTCTTCTTTAAATTAAATAATTAGTTCTGTTACTAAAAATATTTACGCCACAAATCATTTTTATTTAAACGTATAAAAAAAATGAGACGTTTTTAAAAACGCACCAATAAATAAAGTCGCCATTAGGAAAATATGGATTTCATGTTGTATTTTTTGTTTAAAATTAAAACATTTTTTTATGTGTTCTTCGGTTAATCCAGGTACCATTAATAAAATTAAAGTGGTTTAAAACTATTTAATTTAAAAGACTAATCTTTGGCTTATGGGCCTAAGCCCCCTCCAGCCTCCTCTTATTGCGCCACGGTTTGTGAACAATTTTAAATCTTTTTTTTATAAAAAAATAATTATTATAAACCTTTACTATGGTAAAGAATAAAGGACCCATTATTTATTTCACTTTACCAAAGGAAACAAACAGAACTTAATTTTTTAAATATTATCTGAGAGAATAAAAATAATTTGTATGCGTTAAAATAAAAACGGATCTAAAATATTTAGTAACAATAATTTTCTGGTTTTAATATATGTATAATTTTTGCCTTGAATTAAAAAAAAACAATTAAATCCAAAAGCAGAAAGATCTAGTTATTAAATATCATTATCATATGTATTTTTGCTATTCAAGGAATATTTCTGGAATAGGCAATAAACCTAAAAGTCTAGGAGCCAGGGCTGTGTCGTGGCAGATCAAAGTATAGTTCATACGATCTCAATTGAGACAGCATGGAATTTAGTGATTATAGAGGTTACTATCAATTTATCGGCTTACACATTAAAACACGCCACTACATATCTACGACTAATTTTATATGGATTTCTCCTCCTCGACACTCGAACAGAGTCAACGTGGACTTAAATAGTTTGTCAAATGCGACAAATTGAATGAATTGGTCACTGGCCAATTTTAATTGGTGAGATTAATTTGTTTTAAAAAACCATAAGGTTGTTTGCCAAATTGTGAATACTTTAATTTATCATTTAAGTTTTAAGAACTTTGCTGATTTTTTTTAAATATAGGGTGCGTTAATTTTTCTTTAACTTAACTCAGTTTATTGGGAATGCTCTTTGGATTTGACAATGCTGCAAACCGCTTAAGGCTCGATGTCTCGGATGCGTTCGATCAGCTTACTTTTCATATGAAGATGGCTTGCGTAAATATGTAATTTTATTTGATCGTCTGTATTTTTTATTACTTGCTGGGCTGATGTCGAATCAATTTATTATTTTTTATTGGGATTTCGGCCAGACATTAGCGGCGTGTCAGAACTTGATTGTTACATCCTGATTGTAAATATAATCATATACACCTACATAATTATTAAATTAGGTTTAAATAATAAACTTATTCACACAAACTTCCATGTTTCTTAATTATAAGTACCTATTATACAGGATGTCCATTAAGTTATAATATCTCGTTAACTATCGACTTTAGCAAAAAAACTTTTAATACACAATTTGTACAAGTAAATGGTATGCATGTTACAGAAACAATTTTAAATAAATAGGGTGTCTCAAAAATGCGTTACGATCTTAAAAATGAGGCATCCTATATGTTTTTCGATTTTATATTCATATGGCCAATTTTAGGCATTTTTGTGTAAATTACCCTATTAATATTTATCATTTTTCGAGATAAGGACAGTTGAAAATCAACATTATAGTCACTATGACTGCTTACTTAGCAAAAACGGCTTGAAATAAAAAAAAACGGATTTCACTTTTCTATCTACCTTTTTGAAAGCATCTGATGGTACCAATTACAGGTAGTACCAAGTGGTACCACTCATTTCCGGAAGACTAAGATAGCTTGGCAAGAACTTATTTTATTTTGAACATCCTGTAATTTATTATAATATGTATAAAATGTTAGAAAATAGAAATCGAAATTTTTTACATTTCACGATTTACTAAGAAAAAGCAATTAATGATAAAACAAAATGACTTTTACTCTCTTATATTACATTTTAAGAGGTATCTTAAGTGGTTTCCTACTTAGTTCTTTCAATCCTTTTTAACGTGTTTAATAAAAGTCGTTTTACTGAACTGAATCACAATAACCCACTTCTCTTAAACCGGTTTACGGATCGTGTAAATATAGTTAGTATTAGGTAGTATTTGTATATTAGGAAAATTATATTCCCAAACCTTGAAAAAAGTTTTATTGATATAAAGACAACTAATTAGATGTAACGTCGGTTTGGAGCCATTTGATATAGGATGGAAAAAATCACTATAAATCGAGGAAGTTTATTGAATGAAATGGTAATATCTAAACAAAATAGTCATTTTGACAACAATGGCGAATTTTTAGATCAAACAAATACATTCTACATTTTAGCAACATAAATAAATTACATCCGCCAATGTTTCATATAAAATAAGAAAACAAACATATTAACTCGCAAGTAGCAATCTGTAATTAGGTAATTAGGTTTCAGATAACTAGTGGTTAATGATAACTGGTAATTTGTAATTAATTTAAATAGTTTTTAAAAGGAAATGTTCTTCATAGCCAGGCTATAGAGGTAGTTGCTAATATAATAAGAGTTTGCGATAAGGCACGAAATAACTGTTTTAAATAGCCATTAAAAAATGGCACGGACCGAGCTGCAATGTATGCGGGTACTTCGGAGATCACTTTAAAAAGAATTAGGAAAAAGGAACATGAAAGAATGCAAAGCAATCCATTAACTTTCTATATCGGAAGACGATTAGTGAAGAGATTTTATTTTGAGTGGAATGAGGTACCAACTCTAAAAAAACTTTTAGAAAAATTAAAAGAAGTTACCGAGTTTTCTTTTGGGCACAAAACATTGCGAAAACTTCTAAAAAAAAATGAATTTTACTAAAAAAAGTGTGGGAATCATCGATAAATATTGTCAGAATGTCAAGTATACTTCAGAGGTGGTATAAATACATTAATAAAATAACGAAATTTTGTGAACAAGGTAAAAATATTGTGTACATTGACAAAAATTGGATTACATTTTTAAAAATGCTAGCAAAGCAAGCAAATATTTGGCGTTGTTGAAAACATAAGTTCGACAGGTATGTTTTTATCTTTTATTCTGCCAAACGTACTTGTTACTCAAGCCTTATTATGGTTACTATTTAAAATGCTTTCTCATATACCTGATTACCTACCAAGTGAAAGCTATGTAATCGGTTTATATTTTCATTTTTTGTCTACATTTCTTGACGTTTTATAGTCCCAATACTACAAAAAACACATTTTTGGAAAAAAAAATTCCGCAGTCGACTTCGAATTTGGCCCTTTCCATTTAATTTAGGTCCAGGTCGTTAATGATCAAAATTCAATCAGTGACGGCGCATTTTTAGGGGGTTAAAATATTTTAAAAAATCATAGTTCCTAATCTTAAAATGATAAAAAATAAAAAAAATATCCAAACAAATACATTTCTGTATAGTTTACAAAAAAAAAATCAGTAGCGGATCATTTTTAGGGGACAAAATGGAAAATTTTCTGATTTATAGACAGCTTTATCTAAAAATTGGTTATTGGGGGTTCGTAAAGTCGCTCCACCGTCTCGTCTTCCTGTTCACAACCTCTACACAGAAGTGTATCATTTATAGCCATTCTAAAGAGGTGCTTTCGTAATTGACAATATCCAGTAAAAACGCCTGTGATTAGGCGAAGGTTCGCCCTAGGCATTGCTAAGTAATGTTTAGCTGTATCTCTACCAGCATAGTCCGGTAACTTTCTGGAAAAGTTCCAGTTTACTGTTTTATCCCATCGTCTTGTAAACTTCTAATGAGAGTGTCTTTTCATTTAGTCCTTCATCGCAGACCCTGCCAGACCTACGAAAAGTTGGGATCCAAAAGGTGTAGTACCGTCAGCCTTCCTGGCCAACGAGTCAGCAATGCGGTTGCCTTTGGAGTAAGCGTGTCCTTTGGTCCAGCAGAAGGTGACCACATTCCTGCCGGAAGCATCCGCAAGGCACGGTAACATTCTAGTACCTGACCCGAGGAGTAGCGTGGTCTCCTCAGGGCTAGTAGTGTCTGTCTGCCATTCGTATGGATAAGCAAAACTTTATCAGTGATGTTCCTACTGATTATTTTTTGCAGCTATGGTTATGCCTTTAAGCTCAGTTTGGAGCACACTTGGCAACTTACCCATAGCTCTTTTGATGTTTAAGTTTAGAGATCTAGAATAGATTCCACATCCTGTGCTTTCTTTTGTTTTCAAACCGTCTGTGTAGATGTTGATTACACTTGCCACCTTTGGGTTCGATTTTCCTTTGATGTCAATTTTCTAGGGTTTGTTAAAAACAATGGCGCAATAGAGTCGACTTTCGCCTCAACCCACACATTGGGAATTATACCAACAGTGCGGAGGCGATACATAACCGTCACAGCAACCTTTTTGCTGAATATGTCAAGGGGTGTGAGGTTTAAGATTACCTCCATGGCCCTAGTTGGTGTTGTTCTCATGGCTCCAGTGGTGTTAAGACAAGCCATTCTCTGAACTTGGTCCAGTTTTTGGATGACTGTCGTCTGCTGGGCTTTCTGTCCCCAGACGACAGCACCGTAGATCGGCATACGTCTTATGATGGCCGTATAGATCCATAGGGTGACTCTAAGTGACATTCCCCAGGATCTGCCTATTGTCTGGAGACACTGCTTATAAGAAGTGTATGCTTTCTTGAGTCTTTTTTCCAAGTGGGAGTTCCATGTTGGCTGACTATTAAAGGATACCCCAACGTATTTCACCTCTGTAGAGCAGTTTATTTGTGTATTTAGAAGTGTAGGGGCGTTCAAGTTCAACATCAGTGTGTCCAGTTCCCACAGTAACAGGCCTGGACATACGCCGTCAGAGCCTGGTGATTTGAAGGGGGAGAAGCCGGAAATTGCCCACCCTTTTTTTCCTCATTAGCTAACTGTCTGGCAACCTGCCAGTCCTCATCGGAGGGTTTGTGTTCTTTCCCTGTCCAATCCGCTGATACAACGGTAGTGGCCTGGGAAAGTGCGTAGTCAATAAAAGCTCAGTACTGTCTTGGAAGTTGGCTGTATGTTTGCCATCCTCCTTCATTAGTCTTCCTACTGCCCGGTATGGGTCTTTGTTAAGAGCCTTTTGTAGCCTAGCTGCCTCAGAGTAGTCTTGTATCTTATCGTAGTAAGCTGTCCAGGCTGCTCTCTGTTTCTGTCTGACGACTTTTTTATATTCTCTGAGGTGGACCCTATATTAGTCCTAGTCCTTGTCCTGATTTGTAGTTTTAGCGTTATTGAAAGCTCTCCTAGCTGCTGTCCTAAGGTGTTACAACTCTTGGCACCACCAACTAGAGGTGCCTCCATTATTATGGTACATCCTCAGGGGCCAGGAGCTTTTGTACGTTCCAACAATAGCGTCATTGATAGCCGTGACGTAGCTCTCAGTTCCCTATTGTTGTTGGGTATTTTGAACACGATACCTCGCAGAGCCCTTTTTAACCGTAGCATGTGAAATGCCTTGTCTGTCTTTCTGGGGTCACGCGATAGCCGCGGCTTGAGTATTAGAGGTTTTTGAGGTCGCTGATAACAAATTTTTGGTCACAATTGGAGAATTCAAAATGGCGAATCCAAAACTGCGATTTATCCTTTTTAACCCAATTTGCTCCAAACTTGGTTATTGCGGGTTATAAAGCGCTTGATCTAAATTTTTGGTAAAAAATTAAAATTTTAAATGGCAGATTTTGTTATTTATGTACCGGTTACCTAACCCTGTAAAATATTAATAATATATTTTAACATAGTAATGGTATATTTTAAAACTTTTTAATAATTTTTTTTTACAAAAATCAGTTTAAAAAGTAAAATTACGGAAAGCAGTAAATATCCACATTGAATAAAACAGACCAAAAATAAATAATTTTTTAGATTACAAGTATATATTATAACCATTAAAAGTCTTTAAATTAACAATAAAATGTGATATAAGTGGATTTATTTTTAATTGTTAATTTTTATCTTTGTCAGGTCGCTATATAATTGTCCATACCGGCAATGAAAATGGATTCGTACAAGAGGCTCATTTGGTCTTTAAAGCTGGGTTGGCAACAGGAGATTATCACGGGCAAATAAAAAAGACTTCTTTTGAAAAAATTCTACCAAACATTCCACATGGGTCAGTGATTGTACTAGACAACGCCCGTATCACTCCGTGATTGAAGAAAAAATCTCCACCAAGTCATCACTAAAATACCAAAATGTTTATTGGTTAAATAAAAACGAAATTACACATAATCCCACAAAAAGAAAAATGGAGCTTTTTGAATTAGTTGCCATACACAAACCTAAAGATGACGAAAAAAGGTATAAAATTGACAATATAAATAAAAAACGCAGTGATATACCTTTAAGAACACCTCAGTATATGTGCGAACTTGCCCCGATTAAACTGGAGTGGCCGAAATTAAGAGACACGTAAGGAACAATAATACAGTTAGCCTTTCTCCGATAAAACTTTTAGCAATAATTAAAGAGGCAATTTTATCAGTTTCTTTAAAGTTATGGAAAAAATATGTTGATTTAATCAGCATCGAAAAGAAATACAGGAAAACGGATTAATACAGGGAATCAGTTACGTAAAAAATAATAATAAATTTAGGACCTGATAATAGCGACAACAGCACAGACGACACTGATAGGTATATTAGACTGTGACGAAAATTAAAATTTATAGTGAAAATAACTAAAATTGTATTATTAAAGTATTTTATTTTCTAAAACTCAAAAGTAGATTAAACAATCAACCAATCCATTTGCAACCTATAATTATAAGAAAGAAGAAAGTTTACAGGGTATTTTAAATAAAATGAGTTTTTCCATAGCTTAGGCTTATTAATAAAATTTAAAGCACTTATTGCATTTTAACAGGTATTTTTAATGGCTAACCTGTTAACAGAAAAAGCTAATTTTTTATGGATATTTTTTTAAGGGATTATATCATATTGATTTAAAATTCTTACGTTTTATTTTGACAGTGACTTTTTACTTATATTGTACAAAGCTGTGCACTATGCTGCTACATTAAGGGAAGCCTCCCAGGTATTCTTAGCTCTTAAAGTTAAAAAAAAATAATCATGTTATCAAATTAATACCCATGTCTTAAAAGATTCGCATCGTGCATTAGATACATGGTAAGAGATTAAAATATTTTGTTATACCCTAAACCATTTTGATATGTAAATTATTAAAGTGCCAGATATACTGCTTTTGTTAATAAAAATTTGGTAATATGGGCCCCTGGAAATGATATATCAAATACACTTAGTTCTTTTTATAAAAATAAAGAATTTCTTAAGTTTAAAAAACAAAATTGATCTAAACCCCGGTAGTATAAAACTCCCCGTATTTGTAAAAATATTTTGAAATCGAGTTAAACCGTTTTAATTTCTTTGTTTCAATAACTTTTTATTTTAAACTCTTTTAGTCCTCGGCATACATCTACCCGCACCCTATTGTGTATAATTTACAAAAAATTACCACATTAAAAATAATTTACATTTTGCTTGCAATTGATGCGATGGATTTTAAAGTCTATAATCTATAAATGAAGCAGTGTTTTACCATTTTATTTTACTCTTTTTTTTTACCTAACCCAATTTCTTTTTAAATATATTTTTGATATAGTAGGAATTACAAAATAACTTTCCAATTCCAAAACACTAATTTTCTGTGTAGGGACATAAATAGCCAAATGCTATTTATAATATAAACCATTTTAATTTCTTTATTTTAATAATTTTCTTTCTCTAACTTCGTTTTCGGGACACAGTTACCTGTACTCTTTTGTGTATAAACCTTTTACATTTTGTTTGCAATCGATGCGATGGATTTTAAAATCTATAATTTATAAATGAAGCAGTGTTTTACCTTTTTATTTAACTTTTTTTTTCACATAGCCAACCTTCTATTTTACTTTAACAATTCAAAAAATAACTTTGTTATTTTTTGAATTTGTTGTTTTATAACTATAAATCGTTAGATACGTTGAGAAATGCCTAACTAGACTGCGGTTTTAGTTATAAAAAATTGGACAAACGGATGGTTATTATGGAATCAGCACGTATAGTTGACCATCAACAAGAGTACTTGCGCAAAATAAAAAAATACGGGATGCGTATAGAGACGTAATTTATCTTGACGAGACGTGGTTTGATACACACGATATCATCCAATATGAGTGGGAAGTATATGTTAAGTGCTCTAAAAACTAGGAGAAAAAAATTTAAAATTCTTTAGGCTGGAAGTAAAGATGGTTTTATTCCTAATGCGTCGTTGTCTGCAAAAAAACATCAAGCTATCATCTGCTGATTATCACGCGGATATGACAGCCGAATAATTTAAGAAATGGACAGAGTAGCAGCTCTTACCAAATATCCCACCCAATTCAGTAATCGTTATGGACAACGCATTATACCATTCTTATCAGGAAACAAAAACACCAGTACAAAAAAGGCAAATATATTTCAATTTGGAAAAAATAAAGACATAGAAATACACGAGAATAAGATTAAAAAGGATTTATTGGAACCAGGGCCCCCGTAAGGGCTACTGGCGCCTGTGTGCAAAAAAAGGATTTGGGCGCCCCTTAAGGCATTTTGGATCATGTTTTTTTTTATTTATTTTTTGAAGGTAGGTAGGTGCTTGCAATAAAGCAAAAAGGTGAACTTTAAAAGTCATATTTATTTGTAAACTAAAATATCAAAATAAAACAAACAGAATAAAATCATAACAAAATAAATTAAAATAAATTCTTGTTCACACCCATTTTAAAGCATTTACTTAACTGATGGGGTATAGACAGGTTGTTTATAAATACTAGAAAATAACCCTAAACTAAAAATCACATCTTTTTTAGTAACAGAAATATTGTCTAATATCTACATATATATGGACTACTTTCTACTAATACTTAGATATTTTTAAAACTATGCAATATGCATATACTTCTGATAAAAAATACCTAGGTAACTTTGTTATAAAATCAAGAATGATAGCTAGGTATCTACAATAGAAAAATACAAAATAGCTATTGTAGCAGCAATATTTATCGAAACTTTGCTACTGCAAAATCATTAATAACATCGCTAAAATTTATGCCATCAAAAATTTCTTGTTCAATTGCTAATATCGCTAGCCCAGACAATCTCTCTTAAAGCATTGTCGATCTTAAATAATTTTTAATGATTTTTTACTTTGAAAAATATCGCTCGCCAGAAGCTAAAGATACAGGTTGTGTCAGAAGAATTCTTAGTGACATCCTTACGTTTGGAAGGGTGGAGATTAAACTGTTTTCAAATATATATTGTAGAATATTTAAGGGGTCAGTATCATCAGGTAATGAAAACAACTTTAACGCTCTAATTTCATTAAACCAATCATTGGAGTCTATATCCTTATTATCCTGCTCTGTCAGTCGTCCTTCAAGAACAGAACAACGTTTTAAAAGATCGCTGTTACTTAATTTGAATATGTCGCTAAAAAATCCAAACATATTATTATACTCATTTAATAAGTTAAATTGGTTTTTTAGAGAGCTTAAAGTTTGATCTATAATTTTTAAGAAAAAAAACTAATTTTAAAGGCAAGTTTTGGATCATGAGGGGTCTCATCTCGGTGTTCATAGTCAAGCAGTTGTGGTTTAAATTTCCTCCTGACCGTTGATAACGGTGGAAAGTCTTCTTCAATTTCGAGGCAGAGTGCTACTTCTTTCGCTTGTACAATAATTTCTTCAAAGGATTGATCAGATCTAGTTTGCTGGAAGTGATCAACTAAATTTTTTAGGTAGGTTTGGCACACTTTTATATTAATTGTAGCACTTTGCATTTATTTTCTGACAAAATTTATATGAAATAAAACGTCATGCCAAATAATAATTCCACAAATAAATTGAAAATTTTGTACAGACGTTAAGAGGGAGCTCGCTTTATATCTTGCATCAATGTGAAAGGAATTATCTTCAGCTACTTCTAGCAGACTTTCGCAAATCTTAATTAAATAAAGTATAAGGAGCTTTATTGAATCAATTCTGCTGGACCATCTTGTCTCACTTAGAGGCTTTAAACTTAACCCGGGGACATTTTTTCTCAGAATATCCCACCTTTTTGTGGATGCCGAAAAAAAATTATATAACTTTTGCACAAGGTTAAAAAGTTTATTGTAGCATCTGACACTTTAGAAGCGTCATTTACTGTTAAGTTTAAAGTATGGGCCGCACAAGGTACAAAAAGGGCTCTCGGATTCGCGTCAAGAATGCGTTTTTGAAGCCCAACATGCTGTCCCTTTATGTTTGCCCCATTATCATAACCTGTTCCCTTGTATTTTTTATATCTAAATTTAATTTTTTCAAAATTTCTGTCACAAATGTATATATCCCTTTCTCTGTAGAGTCCAATATTGGATTAAACGCAATAAAACTTTCCTTAACTTCAACCTTTTTTGAAGTTGTGTTAAGGACAACATACCTCAGAACAAGACTAACTTGCTCAGTATGACTAGTGTCTGGTGTACAATCTAATATTATTGGAACTGCGAACCATTTCTAAAATATTATTTCTTACTTCAGACGACAATAATTCAATTATTTCATTCTGTATTTGTACGCCTAAATAATTAGTCATTTTAACAGATTGTTTTTGGGAGTTACACATATGGCTAACGTGCTGTATCATCACTGAATCCAAAGAGGCAACAGCTTTTAAAAAATTTCCATTGTTATGTTCGAAAAGTAATTTAGAAGAACCTTGGAATGCCAAGCAATGTGTAGATAAATACTTAACAATCGCAATAATTCTTTCCAACACGTCGCGCCAATATATTTTTTTTGTTTCTAAAATCCGCAGGTGATGAGCATTAACAGTCGTAGATGTCTCCAACATTTTTTTTTAATTTACCCAAGTGTTCATATAACTATTGTATAAAATTGACGTTCCGTGTTTCTTTATTAGCAAAGACAAGTGTTGCCAATCAGATCCTTCATTTGTATCACAAAAAGTGTTAGGAGTTTTATAAAACAACTTACAACAAAAACAAAATACAGAAGCTTTTCTCCATTTGCTAGACTTCTTACAAAGTATTTGCACGAAAACTTTCTCTTATCTTTATTACTAGGAAAGCTAAAACTGATGTCTATCAAGGGCGGACCACGTTTAACCAATATTCTAGCTATTTCATTGGTGATTATTTCGGGCCACAAAGGGGGGTCGGATGGAATTATATCGACGCTAGCCTCATTAAAGCCTTCATCGAAATTGTCATTTGCAGCAGGTATTTCGGTAGCTGACATTACCGAACTTCTTACACAAGTTGAATTACCTGAAGTGGATTGTTCAAGTGCTGTAGACGAGGATGGTGTCATAGCTTTACCGGGTTCTGCATCAGTATAAGCTGTTTTGCTGCTACAAGCGCCGCCACTTGTTGCAGGACCTGATGTTTTACCGTAGTCGCCTCTGTTGAAATTTCAGATGGTCCACTCACGGTTGCTGATATTACGGATTGAGAATCTTGAGATTCGGTCGCATCGATAGACTCCGTGGAATCTTCATTGTTTTACAAGAAGTACTTTAAAGATCCAGCCATTTTTTTCCTTTCTTGTAGTCTCAGATTCTTTTGCGTGCGAAACTTTGAACCTGAGGGTCTCTTTCTTTTATTTGTTTATTAACAAATAAATAATAAGTACTCATGGGAATTAGGAATTAACTTGTAAAGTAATCGCAATAATAAGCACCAAGTTTGCGTATTTAAGAAAAAAGCAATTTGTTCGAGCCCTTTCAGCTTAAACCTTTTTAAAAATAAAGGCAGAAGAAGTATTAAACTAATTTGATCTTATAGCCCTTAAAAAACATACAAAATGGTTTTTTAAAAAGATTGATAGCATAAAAACTAAGCGAGTTATGGATAAAAAACCAATTACTTTTTTAAACTCTCTAAGGCTCTAGGAAGCACATAAATATAGTCATAGTCATAGACCCTATACATGACATTTCAATTAATAAAAAGATATTTGGGTAAAAAAAAATAAGTATAACCATTATTCTATAAAGGGTTAATGTTGATAGTATAAAGTAAAGTAGGGAACACTTACCATTTTATAAAAAATCAAACCGTTGAAATTGCAGTCAGCAGGTATTCAGCACTTAATTTTTTAGAAAAAAAAGTAGTAAACAAAATATTATACAACACAACACTTGACAAAAATAAAAAAATATCTTTAAATGCAAAAATTAATAGGATTACTAGTTTTTATGCACTTGTTGCACGGTCCAGTGAACTAACCGGTTTAGAAACGCCTCTGGCGATGCATCGCTTTTATAGCGCTCCGGGCATTGTTCATGTCTGAACATGAAAAATCAAGAAACTACCGCCTGACAGGTTCTCACAACATAGGAATCGGCAGTAACTGGATGATATAATAATAAAATTTCGTGTGTATTTATACCTAATCCCATTTAATTTCTTAAATTTTATTTTCAAATTAATTTGTTTTTTTTTTTTTTTTGAAAATTATTGCAATTTTTGACCCTGGGTTTTGGCGCCCCTAAAGGATAGCGCCCGTGTGCATTGCACACTATGCACATATGGTAGCGGGGGCCCTGATTGGAACTGATCAAAAAGCAAAATTTGAAAAAGAAATATGTTATTAATAAACTTTTTGAAGGAACTTATTATTCTTTTTTACGTCTGCCTCAATATTATTTCGTTTTTAAACCCCATTAAGATGGTCTGGGCTGATATTAAGAGTAAATTGCGAAAATCTAATCAATCACCAGAATTAAGCAAGTCTGTAGTAAATAATATCAGTAGTATTTGTATTGAAAATTTAAACCAGAACAATGTCTGGACCGTATTAGAGTTTGTGCTTTGCATTTCAAATACGAGGATTTTTTTAAACCCTTTTATTTTCATATGCGATTCCATCTGTGGATTTACCCATTAAGCCTGCTGGAGATGGTAAATTTTAACATTTATTCCATTGAAAACCTGAGTACTTACTTTTACGTGTGCCAAATTCTGCAGAACAAAGAGTCATTTAATCTTGTTGGTGTTACTTTTGAGGAAAACCTTAACTGGTACATCAGCTTCAATAAAGCTTGGATTTTTTTTCGAACCAGAAAGTATTTCTCTTCTTTTGATCTGTATACACTGTGTGTATCCCAAATTAGATCGTCTTTAGAGTATTGTACTTAGCATTCTTGATTCTATTCAAAGAAGGGCAGTTCGTCTTATTAAGGTTCCCATGTTTATAGGAAAGGTTTTTTCTCTCGCCCACCGGCGTGTAAGTCAGAAATATTTTTTGCCTGATTAGAAAGTGGTTACTTCTGTTTTGAATTTTATCAAAGATCGCAACGTGGGAAAACTGTACCCAAATGGATGGATAGCATTGCGAATATTATTGAATATATCTGTAACGGTTGCGAGTGGAGAGAGGAGTAATTCTAAGCTTAAGCTGATAAAAACGTATCTTATCTGCGATTGACATTTTCTCAACCTAGATTGACAAACTTGGCAACTTTATCAATCGATAATGAAATTGCTCAAAACATTGACTTTGATAACCTAATAAACGAGTTCGATGATAGAAAGGCTAGAGATGTATTTTTTTAAATAAATGGTTATTTCTTTTAATGAATGTTAATTTAACATATCATTTGCCTTTTTTTCTATGGGTTTAAATTGCAGTTAGGGAGCGCCGTAGAAATCTCGCCCAGGGCGCTGTAAGTGCTAAAACCGGCACTGTTTGTATTTCCAGGACCGCCCATGTGTCATAAACGAGATGCCTCCTATAACCCAGATTTTAGTTTTTATGCAATCATAACTAACATCTTATAAACTTTACATCAAATGTATTTTGACCCACTGAATCAAATTTTGAACTGGCTCATCCGTGAAAAGTGACTGAAACTTGTTATAAACAATTTAGTTGCTTTAAAAACGCCGAAAATCTAAAACAGGTATCAATGTTTAAAGTTTAATAAAAAGGAAAATTTTTACAAATTTAAGGCAGAAATATTCCTAAATTAGGTTATTTCAAAGATTTTTCACTTATAACTTGTCTTCATTTTAAATAAAATAACTCAAAACAGGTTAAATTATAGGGTAAATTGCCAGCTTAAAAATGAAACCTTAACCGTTATTGAAATATTATTTTTTACAAAGATATTATAATTTAAAATTGATTTTTTTTGTATTAAAAAAGGGTATATAATTGACAAGTTCTGTGAGCAACTATATCTTTAATTTATAATAAAGCAAGCTACACAATCTTATTCTACAATCTAAAATAAACAATCTGGTGTATCACAATTATGTCTAAATCTATTTTGTAGTGCGATAAAGCAGTTTTGCACCCATTGTTACACGTCTAACCTTTTAATTTATTTATTGTACATTTATGATTGTATATTCTTATGTCTATTAATGTATATACATTTTTTTTTATTTATATAGTCCATACATAAAATTAACTTTAAATTGTTATAGCTTTGTAATAAATAATATTTTGCTAACGGTTAGGGTTTTATTGTTAGGATGATAATTTTTCTTTTAATTTAAACTATTATATAGTCA
This sequence comes from Listronotus oregonensis, assembly GCA_019359885.1. Classification (NCBI taxonomy): domain Eukaryota; kingdom Metazoa; phylum Arthropoda; class Insecta; order Coleoptera; family Curculionidae; genus Listronotus; species Listronotus oregonensis. The sequence goes on from JAHBCN010000949.1 coordinate 98,877, forward strand.
TTTTATTAAAAATGAAACCCAGTAAAAAGTCTTCAAAATACATAATTTTGCAATATTTTTGCACTAAATATGTGATATTTCCGGTTTAAAATACTGTTTTTTATTAAACCTTAAACTAGATTACTTTTTATAAGTTATATAACAATAGATTGACGGTTGTTAAACATTAATACCTGGTATACACGTAGATTCTTTCTATGGAATTTTAAACAATTAAATTGTTTATAACACATTTCTATCACCTCTGATTTATGAGCAAGTTTAAAAGCAGGTCAAATAGATAAGAATACCCAATAAAATGCCGTGGACTTTAATCGGCCACGAAATAGCCCCTAGACTATAACATTCCTGTTGTTTTTAAACACAAGGCACCTTTTTTAATCTCAGACAGTCAACGAAGGCATTAAGCCTAAGTACGTGGATGTCTCCAGTAAGATTTAGTTTCCTAACATATACAGGGTGATCAATAAGTTTGAAACAAATGTAATTTTTTTGTTATGGAGATATAAAAAAAAATCCCGTTATCAATTGAACATGTATCCAGGAGCATACTTGATAGAGGCACTTGAAATACGTAGGTTTAATTAGAAAAAAATAAATTTAATAGAAACTTGGTAAAATAACTTTTAGTGATTAAAATAAAGAATTCTAATGCTTGAATACAGCATGTTACAAAAATAAGAATTTCTTGCTGTTTACATTTTTCTTTTATATTTAGTAAATAAGCCTAAAAATAAATTCTTAACATTTTTGTCTTATACTATATTTAATTATCAACCTAACCTTTGACATTTTTTATAACATTTTTTAAATTTTCCGCAATAACATTAGTAACAAAAAACATACGCAATGCCTTAAGATAATACTTTTTTTACAACAGTTGCTGCCACCTAACTCTGTTTCTTAAATTTTTATTGGCAGCATTTTGGGGTTTGTAAACATGTTGGTTATTTACAACAATATAATAATTAAATTTATAAGAAAGAGTGAAAGAGTTATTTCAACTTTATATCACTTATGTTAAAATATTTCAGTCTCAATGTTGACATACCCAAAACACTAAGCAAGAAAGGCAAACAAATTTTAATAACATACTCTTAGAAACGTTTCTTTAAAATTGTTAGACAATGTTATTTTCAATACCACTATAATCTTGGACTACCATTGTCTTAATTTGTTAATTGATACACAACGTTTCGGTTAGTGATGTATCTCCAACCGTTTTGTAATTTGAAAACGGTTGGAGATACATCACTAACTGAAACGTTGTGTATTAGTTAACAAATAAAGACAATGGAAGTCCAAAATTTTAGTGGTATTAATACTCTTAGAAAGTCAGACCTTAACTAACAAATACAATAATGTAAGTTAGCTGAAGTAGATTTTAAAAGGGTTTTTTTTTAATTATTTGTCAAACATAGTCAAAAATCAACTTGATCGTAGGTGACTGAGATTTTGTACATAGACATAAATTTAAATTTGATATATTTTTAGAAAATTCTCCCAAATAATGCCATTTTGGCACATTTTTGAAAAAATGTCTATTTTTACAGATAACAGATGTCATTTTAGCAAGCAAGTCTGCATAAAATACGACTCCACATTTTTAGCGACACTATATTTATATTGGGATTCATTATTTATTTTACTTTTTTCCTGAGATCTATCTAAAACTAACTTATTTACACTTTTTGCAAGCTTACTATTCCTTCAGCTAACTGTCCTAAAATGAAGAGCAGACTTTCAAAAAGCGTTAAGTCCATTTTTTTAAAAATTGGCGGTAAAATACATTGTGCACATTTTTTTTACTAATTCTCACAATTTAACAGTATCTGGACATACAAAAGTCCCAACTCCCTAAACGTAGCGCTAAAAAAAAATCACTTGGACTTTCTAAAAAACGTTAAGTCCACATACGTTAGACAAACAAAACGAGTTAATTCCTGTCAGTTACATCTATCGCTCTTTGAATGTAATTAAGTTATGATATCCCGTTGTGTACACGCTTTCATGTTGTTTACATGTTTTTAAAAAGAGTAAAAACTTTTCAAAAAGGGGTTTAGTTTAGAGTAGCAATGGATGAAGGACATGTAGTAGGGGACATGGACAGGGGTACTAGAAAAAAAGAAGAAACAAAACTACCCGGGAAAGGGAAAATTTAAAATAGGTATGTCAATGAAAACTTTACTTTAAGATATTTTTGTTAACATGCCGCGTATCTATTGCAGGTATGCAGATCAAGATCCTCAGCTTCAAAAATTTTAAAGTCCCATGCTCTCATAATGTAAAACAAAAGTATGAGAGCAGCTCAGTAACAAGAAGACGTACAATTTTTTCCGTAACAAGTTTTCAAGCATCCAAACAAAATTAAACAAGACACAATTTTATCGCATTTAATTACTGTTAAAACACCAAAGCGAAAGCAGAAAGAGACAAGACGCTTCGACTAAAAATCGTAATGTAACTTTAAATTACAAACCCTTCTTCTAATGGTAATGTAATCGTCTGCCAAAAGTTCTTTCAAGCGGTATATGGTGCAAGTCAGAAAAGAGTTCAGAATATAGCAAAACAAATCACTGGTGGTCATGGGATTTTAGAAAATCGAGGAGGTGATTCCAAATCAAAAGTTTCTTCCAAAAAGTTGAAAGTAAAAATTTTATAAGTAAACTCAAAGGAACTGAAAGCCACTACGGTTGCTCAAAATCAAGACGAATCTACTTATCTTCGGAGTTGAATATAACAATATTATATAAACTCTACAACGATTCGGTATCTGAGGACTAATATTTTAGTCGAATCTTCAACAAGGAATTTAATATCGGCTTTGGTAATCCAGCTAAGGACGTGTGTAGCTTTTGTGTAAGGCACCAAATGAAGATAGGACTGGGAAAATGACCAACAAAAAAAGCAAACCCTCATAACAAACCTAAAAGTTCCGCTTACGATCCAAGCAGTTTTCGAGTTATTAAAACAATCTCCCCCAAGATTCTATTTCTTGGTGCTTTTTACCTACAACAGGTACAAGTTTTGCCCCCAAAATGCCCATCGGTGAGGCGTTTTATGCACAGCAACTTTCGTTTTACGCTTTCTGTGTTACTGAGCCATCTACCCACCAACCCTGTCTTTTACACTTGGCTAGAACATCAAGCATCTCGAGGTTGTATCGAAATTGGGTCTGCTGTATTAGATTTTTAAGGCGGTTTGAATTCCCTTTAATGTGTCTCATGTGCGATTGTTTTCAAACGGCTGTTCGGGTCAAAACAAGAACAGCCATATTGTACATATGCTTATGGTTTTTGGGTTAAGTCTGACCCAGCACACGGAAGGGTTGAAAAATTAATAAAAGTGCGAAGCTTCATTAAGTCACCTAAAAGTATTATGAATTGTATTCTAAAGTAGTCATTGTACGCAAGTTAGGTTCGGGTTGGAAAATTTATAATATTAAAGAGGGTCTAAGCTCATTGCTTAAAGTTTAGGGGATATCAGAAGCTAAACGTATAATAATTTCAAGTAGAAGGAGAGAGTGGTTGTGAAAACAGAAAATTTCTATCCAAAAAGACGACCCTTCTAAAAACTACACGTCATTGCTAAAAAGGGAGAGCAGTTAGAGAAAGTTATATTTCCCGAGGTTCCGCTAATCCATGAGGTTAAGCAAAAAAAGATTGCTAGTTTGAACAAGTTGCTTATTCAGCTAGGTTCGGAAACCTGGCGAGAAAAACCGTGACTTAATGTCTAGAAACGTTTCTTTAACAATTGTTGACATGTTTGTTCAATACCACTATAATCTAGGACCTACCATTGTTAATTGAGATACAAACGATTCGTTATGATGGCTCAACGTTTGTAATTTGAACGGTTGAGATACATCATGACTGACGTTGTGTATTAGTTAAAAATAATTGACAATGGAAGTCCAAAATTTTAGTTAGTATTAAAACCTTAGAAAGTCAGACCTTAACTAACAAATCAATAATGTGTTAGCTGAAGTAGATTTTAAAAGGGTTTTTTTAATTATTTTCAAACATAGTCAAAAATCCCTTTGACTTTCGTAGGTGACTGAGATTTTGTACATAGACATAAATTTAAATTTGATATATTTTAGAAAATTTCCCAATAATGCATTTTCAAAATTTTTGAAAATTCGTATTTTTACAGATAACAGATGTATTTAGCAAATCTGCAAAAATCGACTCTACATTTTAGCGACACTATATAATATTGGGATTCTTATTTATTTACTTTTTCTGAGATCTTCTAAACTAACTATTTAACTCTTTTGCAACTATTCCTTCAGCTAACTGTCCTAAAATATTGTCTAACCTATTAGAGCCTTGCCGATTTGAGGGAGTACTAACATCATCAACCTCATCACTATCGTCAAATACAAAAATTAGAATTTTGTCGCTTTTTACTATTTCTTTTCGAAGGCATATCGGTAAAATAAACAAGACCTATAACTGTAAACACAAAATCAAGATACAATAAAAATCTACAGAACTGTTAAATTATGATTTGTTTCTCAAGTTAGAAACTATGCCAAATTACAACTAAAAAAATTTAGGCACAAAATCATTAAAGTGATTATTTCACAAATTCTTTGGCAACACCGCCAAAGTGGTGAAAATATGAAGTAAAATAATAATATTTTTTTTTTAATCTTCAAAAATAGTTTTAAACTTTTAGAACTAAGTTAGATATATGTAACTAATCTAAAAATAGTCTGTTTAAAATTAGTCTTTAATCTTTAAATTATTTTAAACTCCACAATATCGAAAATGGCTTCCTTGTTGCTTTGAGCCGTTCTTCTTTTTCTCACGCCGCTAGTTGGGTGCCAAAAATGCACTGGAAACTTCTTTCCCAGGTGCCGTGAGTTGTGAGAAATAAAAGAGAACAGCTTCTTTCCACTTTTAATATGTATTTTTTAATAATTTTTAAAAAAGAACAATAGCAGAATTCAACTAACAGCCATCGGCTTCACGGCCGTACCGTCTCTACCCCTCCTTTCTACCCTTCACGACCGTTCTCCTCTCTCCTTCACCTTCCCCTCATTCTAAGTTACAGCTGACATTTTTTTATAATACCTAGGATGCTCGATAAGAACCATAACACGGGTTAGCGTTCGCGGCGAACCTCATTCGATGTCGGTTTTTTGTCCTCCGACAAAGAGAAACATAAAACTTAGACATTAACATTGCGAGTGTAGAGGGCTATAATTCTTCGCACAGAGATCTGGCGCAAATCTCGGCCGAAGTTCGCAGTCGCGATTCGCGGGCGCATTTTCTTTTTATTTTTTTCTTTCTAAAATAGTAGTCCGGAAATCCGGCACCGCAGTTACTTCTGAGGGGGTTGAGCACCTGCCGGACGCGTCTCCAGGTGGCGGATAGGAGGACGGCCAAGTCTTCTGGAGGACTTGGTTAATGGCGGGCATAAGTAGGGTGCGAGGGAATAAAATCCCTCCAAAGCCTTTGCAAACTCGTCGTCGCGGACCAACTCCCCAAGCCAAGGTGAAACAGCATAAGCCAAGGGCTGCATAATTGAGGGGGAGCTCAATCGTTATTATGCAAACTCTGGGAACCGGGCGACACCCAGTTTAAATTAAGCCTTCTCCTGGCATGCGGGGCTCTGCCAGGAGTGACGGGCTACTTCCCTAGCTACTCGTGGGACAGCCATGGAAAAGGAAGAAAAAAAAAAAAGCTAACGAATCTGAGGATGGACAGCAACGCTCACCTCAAACAACCAAGCACCGTCGCGGTAAACGCATCTGCGGTGCTGAAGCTAAAAGAAGGAGGAAGGTACGTGCAGAACGAGAAAAGGCTATTCCAGCCGCCGGTTTATCACAACCTTCCACTTTAAAACCAATGTCTAATGGCAGCGAGGCTGATTCTTCCTCCAAAAGAGGTACTGAACGCGTCACACCCATTGACAAAAAAAGACACCGGTCGGGTTTGTCCACGGAGTTAACTCCTATTAGGGACCAAAAAAGGCCGCGACAAGAAGTCGCACCTTCCCGACCTAAAAGCAGCTACAGCGAGGCGGCTACCAGCCACCTTAGGATAGCAATCATAGACAAAGACAACCCCTATGGCAAAATCACCGCCGACAAGGAGCCGGTTGTCAAAAAATGCTTATGGGAGAGCTGAACAAAACCATCATGTCCGCCTCCTCTAGCAAAACCAAACCTCCCACATTTCGCACGTGGACCTACTCGGGGAAGATTATTAGAATCGTTTGCAATGATGATATATCCCTAACGTGGCTGAAGCACACCTTTGCCAGCCTAATACCTTGGAGTAATGCTTCGCTCGCAGTTGTGGGAATAAACCAACTCCCCAAGCTAACCAAAACTTCTCTCTTGGTATCAGGAGAATCTGCTGGGGACAATGAAAATAACGAGACGATCTTACGTCGACTTGAAGGTCAGAATTCAAACCTGCGATGCCACCACTGCCGTCACTGCCGTCACTGCCGCCACTCCCGTCCCAAAGACCGCTGAGGAGATGGTAGTGGACGACGAACGTCAGGTGGCTGCTGTCGAGACGCAATCTGTGGCGCACGATAGCGGTTCTATGGAGAACGTCGAGACACCAACCCAGGGTGACTCAGACTGTGGGTAGAGCACATCGGCCTCCAGTGAAACTACGCTCACTCCAACACAGCAAAACTAAAGAACTGCTACCTGCACCGTCATGGCTAAGAAGGCAGTAGTTACTAAACAGGTAAGATTCATACAGTGTAACTTGCAGCGCAGCAGGGCAGCAACGGCAATATTGTGCCAACGCCTTGATGGGCTGCAGAACACAGTAGCACTGATCCAGGAACCCTGGAGAAATCAAACAAAAATGTTAGGCTTATGCAAGCTAATGGGTAAAATTTATAGCTTTCCAAGCAACAGTCAACCTAGAACAGCCATTTACATCCCTAGATCATTCCGAGGTCATCCGCTTGTACATATTTCCACCTCAGATGTCACTGCAATCAGAATGGAATATGTTACGAATGACCAAAAAAAGCCATTGTCCTGGCTTTAGTATACCTCCCTTCAGATGCAGTCATACCACCACCTGGAAAACAAATGGAGGATCTGGTAGAATACTGCCGCAAACACAGTTTGGAGCATATTATGGGCTGTGACTCCAACTCACACCATATCAGCTGGGGCAGTAGGAACATAAATGCTAGAGGTAAGTCACTTTACGACTCATAACACACCGCTGGTTAACGTATGAAATAAACTTTTCTGCAACAACATCTACACTAATCCGGGATCCTCGAAAAACAAATAAGTTACAATACCAAGCACTGTTGGTATTGTAACTTAGTATGTAGAAACTAAAACACCCAAAATTTATAACGATTTGGAAATGTACTCCAACACAATCCAAAACGCAATGCTAAAGGCCTAAAAAGGCGCCTGTCCCATGAGGTTGGTCAAGAACGATGGTACAGCCTGCCCTTGGTGGTACCAAGAACTACATCACCTCAAAAAGGACGCCAGGAAAGCTTTTAACAAGGCAAAAACAACCAAACTCGATGAGGACTGGGAACTGTACAGTTCACCTCAAGAATAGAAAAAAGTCATAAGACAAAAACAAAGAGCGGCCTGGATATTCTACTGTGAGGAAATTGAAGATTTTTCTGATGCAGTTAGGCTCCAAAAAGCTCTTAATAAAGATCCATATCAATGTATAGGAAAATTGAAGAACGAGGATGGTCCCTACACAACCGGCATTAACTGTCTGGTTGGTACACACTTTCCAGGTTCCATCACTATAAAATCAGCAGACACAGAGCATGTGGACGTGGATGTAGAGGTGATACCCACAAACTAAGACTGGCAAATAGCCTCAGAAATTATTGATGAAGGCAAGGCTCGATGGGCCATCACTGGCTTCTCCCCCTTCAAATCACCAAGACCAGACGGCATATATTCAGCACTACTCCAGTGGGGAATGGAGGTACTACTACCGTACCTGGTAAGAATGTTCAGGTCATCACTGGCCCTACAATACTTCCCGAAGGCCTGGAGAGAAGTCAGAGTTGTCTTTATACCAAAACCAGGGAAGGCTGACTACAGTATCCCTAAATCATTTGGACCAATCAGCCTTACATCATTTCCCATAAAAACGATGGAACGGCTATGCGAAAGATATATTAGAGATGTAGTGATTATCAATAAACCCTTACTCCCAAACCAACATGCATACACTAAAGGCAGATCAACGGAGAAAGAACTATACGCAGTCTCAAACAAAATCAGTAAATGGATGGATAATGAATATGCTTTCTAAACGAGTGATAGAAATAAAGGCTAACGATGTTAAGATCAGGTAACAAAGGGCTGTCCGCAAAGAGGAGTACTCTCACCCTTACTATGGAACATGGTAAATGCTAAACGGGCAAATTCCTGAATGTAATCTGCGATAGAATGCAACATGCTCTTAGGAAGTTGAAACAGTGGTGCGTTGAACACGCTGTATCTGTAAGTCCCAATACTCCATATATCCATATATATCCCATATACTCACCAACCATAAACCTGAAAATCAGATGGACAATGGGCGCCGAACCCAGCGTGCTTCAATCCGAACTGACAGCCATAATCATAGCGGCTTACAAAATTAAAAGCCGCAACATCGCCAACCTTAGGATCTGTATTTATACAGACAGTAGGCAAGCATGACTAGCCCTGAAAAGACCACGCATCACTTCGGGACTTGTACTAGAATGTCATCAAGCCCTGACTAACATCTCTCTAAATAATGTGGTCATCCTAGCCTGGATCAAGGGACATGATATATCCAAAGGTACCGCTGACTCTCTGGCCAGGAGGGCTTGCGGACGGAAACTAGTTGGTCCCGTCCCCACCACTGGATTAATAACAACAGCGATTAAAGACATCATTAAAGAACATTCCCATCGACTGTTTAAAGGAAAATGGGATGATACTACGAACTGCAACTTCGCAAAAATAATGCTGAGCTATCCAGACAAGTCAATGGCGACAAAAAACCTTATGATGTCCAGAAGGAACCTCGGAATACTAACGGGTGTTCTAACTGGCCACTGCGGGCTACAAGGGCACCTATTTAAAATGGGTCTAAGGGGCACAGGATTATGTAGAGGCTGTGAACAAGAAAATAAGACCGAGGAACACATTCTTTGCGATTGTCCCGCCCTCACATTTGAACGGAACTCCATACTGGGCACGAACTGGCCATTACTGACCGAAATTAGGGAGATTCCACATAAAGACTTCGTCAACTATTTCAAATCAATAGTTTGAACGACGCAGTAAATCTCCTGCCTACAAGAGGAAGCACAAAGAACCCACTGAGGTCTAGGTGCAGTGGTATATTACCACCCTCTGAACATTCAGATCAGATCACTAGTTTCGGAAAGTGAGAATTTTCCTGACTCAGTATGGTTTGAGCTAAAATGAGCGCTGAAAATAAAATATTAAAGTAAATATAAATACAAAACTATTTTGTACATTGCGAGGGGGCAATCTATCTACTCTAGCAACAATATAAAAAAAAATACATTGCTTGTTTTTATGAAGTTCATTTAATTAAAAAACAGATTCATAAAATAAAGGTTTTTGACTCATTGTCACAAGGGTAGAACATCCCTTTACAATGTACAAAACAGTTTACTTTATATGGAATTTAAAATAAGTTTTTTATATTCTGGAGGAATGCCAACTAACCCTTCTTATAAAATATTATTTCCGAAAAAAATAAAATAGTTAAATAACAAAGTTTTTGTTTCTGCCTCTCCACCTAATTAATTGTTTGTATTTTATTTAATATAAATTTTCCTAAAAATTTCTCGTGACATCCAATGCAATACGAGAATTCAGATTTAATTCGAATCCTGTTTAAATTTGCAACCATTATTTTTTTATTTACTGTAGGTGGCACTAATACCAAGAAAGTACGAAATATCGATAGCTTTTCCATCACTACTTTTTAATTTTTGAGTTGGCCTGGTATGGGCACGTACCGCTATCAACCAATAAGCACGCTTCATGTAATGCTTTGAAATGACGTAAATGTCAAAAGCGTTGGATGGTTCGGAAGTGATTTTGAAGTGGCAGGCGTTATTTCATAGTTTATAATTTTAATTTTCATTATGTCAGTAACAAAAATACCCCCAATAACAATGAGTAAACTTTACGTGGGCAATTTACCTACGGAAACTAATGAAAATTCCCTTCGTCAACTTTTTGTAGATCAAAACTTATCGTGCACTAATATTTTAATAAAAAGGGGAGGTTATGCATTTGTTGATTGCCCTGACCAGTCCTCAGCAGATAAGGCAATTGATAAGTTAAATGGTAAGTCTAATTTGATGTTTTTATTTTATCGTTTTTGTTGAGCAACCGCAGGGCTTGCAAGGATTTTCGGTAAAAATTTAATAATTCTGGATAAATGGAAAAATAAATTTATTTAGGTACCAACGAATTCATACCTAAATTTGGTTTTAATTAAAAACTTACCTTTTAAAAATATTATTTACAAAAAAAATCTTTGGATGGTTAATATTTTCCTAGTAAAAAACTGATTTAAAAATTTTTATTTTGCGTATTGAAATGCACACAAATACATTCTTTCTATATTGACATTGACATCTTTGTCACTTTAAAATTTAAAATAAGTATCAACAGTGTTGCGGGATTTAATAAATTTGGGTCAGCAAGTTTTTACGTATGAAATATAATTGGAAAAATAAAAAGCCACTAACCAGATCTAACCATGACCGACCATAACTGAGAGCTTTTGAATTTGTCTAGAAGGTCGATCATGGTTAGTTCTGGTTATTGCTAACATGAACTAACCGTGACCGACCTTCTAGACAGTTTTTTTTTCCCCAATTATATTTTAGACGTGAAAATGAAGGGACGTGTTAGAAAAGACGGTAATTGTCTCGACAGTTGAAGATTTTGACCAAATTTGGTATACGAAAGTTTTTTGGGGCGCTGATCACGAATCTGAAAACATTTTTTTTGGTAACGTTTCGTTTTCGAGATACTTATCATCAAAGTAAAAGGTCGACCAACCTTATTTTCACTATATTTTCCCCTCTTTTTGCACACAATTTATCTTACATTAAATTGGCGCACAATAATTTATAAACACCTTATAAAAATTTATGGTAATTTTTTACTTACCGGGCCCACGGCCGATTTTATTGAAATTTTGTATACTGGGGTTTTTTGGAGCGCTGATCACGAATCTGAAGTCAAATTTTGTCGGACACTTTTAGTTTTAATGATATAACGCCCCACTCGGACCTAACCTCAAAATTGTACAAACTTTCCTAAAATTCCTCCTTCTTAAAACTGATTATCGCCAAAATTGAAGAATTTATGGAAATACACCTATTATTTTATAAGATAAATTTGATATTACCTTCATTTAACAAATATTTTTAATAAAAAATAGCACAACAAAAATTTTATTTTTACTTTTAAAAATGTCAACAAAATTGTCTAGTGATTTAGACAGTTTTGTTGGTACGCCAGGCAACCAAGAAACAATTGAATGGCTTCCTTTTCAAATTTAAATCCCGAAAAATAACAATAATTTAAATTTATAAAGTAGGCCATTTCGAGTGTCTGGCGTACCAACATAAAACTCTCAACTCTCAAATCACTAGACAATTTTGTTGACATTTTTAAGAGTAAAAATAATATTTTTGTTGTTCTTTTTTTTATTAAAAATATTTGTTAAATAAAGGTGAAATTATATTTATCTTATAAAATAATAAGTGTATTTCCATAAAATCTTCCATTTTGACTGTAATTAGTTTTAAGAAGGAGGAATTTTAAAAAAGTTTGTACAGTTTTGAGGTTAGGTCCGAGTGGGGCGTTATAACTCAAAAACTAAAAGTGTCCGACAAAATTTGATTTCAGATTCGTGATCAGCGCCCCAAAAAACCCCAGTATACAAAATTTCAATAAAATCGGCCGTGGGCCCGGTAAGTAAAAAATTACCAAATTTATTTTTTTTTTATTTATTTTCACCTTTTTTTAATTAAATTGTGAAGTTTTAATGGTAAAGGTCGCAGCCATATTTGCTGATAAAATTCCTAGTTTATACATGGTTGCGGCGTAGGTGGCGTTTGAAAGTGGAGGTTTGCAATTAAATGGAAAAAAGGTGTAAAATAAATATTAAAACAAGCTTTTAAAAGGGATTTATAAAATATTGTAAACCAATTTAGTGTAGAAATCAAAAATTTTGTGCAAAAAGAAGGAGGAATAGTGAATTTTTTTTTATCTAAAACTACTATAGAGAAGGAAAACTTTATGTGGAAATTAAAAAAATAATAATAATTGATGGTACCTAAAAGGCACCAGACCCGTTTTTTACCATAAAAATGCTTCATTTTGGGTGTAACCAGTTTTAAAAGGTAAAATTTAAGGAGTTTGCACAGTTTTGACGTTAGGTCAAAGTAGGACGTAATAAAATAACTTAAGATTTGTGATCAGCGTATCTCTATATACGAAATTTGGATAAAATCGGCGATGGACCCGATAAATAAGAAATTACTAATTTTGTATTCTGCTTTGTGTAGATATGTTCTGTATTTTTGTAGCGAATTCATTTGGCTTTATTCCCCGTTGGGTATATGCCAAACCACTTCGGTCCTAATCGCGGGGTATAGAGACTAAACCTGCTCAGTCCTATTGACCCCTCTGAACTAGCAGATCGCCTGAAACAGAAAAATCCTCAAAAATATAAACAATTATCTTCCTTTTGGTGGCAAGTCTGTCACCGGTCTTAAGATAAAAATAAAGTATAAAAACATAATCAAAAATTAAATAGTAAACAAAACTAAAATGGCCACAGATTTGGTTAAATTAGGCCGGCCGCATACATACTACTTTTTAGTCGAGCAACTGTTTAGTCAAGTTGTGTCTTGTATACTTGTGCGGTTTTTATGATGACCAAACAGTTTAGTCGCCGAAGGTGCACATACAGTCAATTTAGTTGCTATCGATTTATGCACTTGTTTGCATAGCCGTAGGACGACTGTTTAGTTGAGCGTATGCGCACTCCAATACATGCCGGCAATACTCATCGAACTGTCGCGATAGTTGCTCGACTGATTAATCAAAAGGCGATCGATGTGGTTTTACGACTATTAAGTCGAACAATTATCTAGTTGGTAATATGCGCACCTACATAAATTTGTATATACTTTTGACGCGCGACTAAACAGTTGTTCCACTAAAAGTTGTATGTATGCGGCCAGCCATTATGATTATTCTGAAATCGTTATCCAATTTTTTGACGGGATGTCATATATTCATTTAATTGCAACATATATGATATTACGTCAAAAATTCTGTATGCGATTTTAGAATTTCTATAATTAAAATAATAATAATAATAATTTTTATTATTTAATTTTCAAACTTTATTTTTATCTTAAAAAAGATGACAGACCTGTCACCGCAACGTAGGTAATTGTTTAGATTTTGTATGGCTTTTTTTCTGTTTCTGGTAATCTCCTAGTTCAGATGGCGTGTACCTAACGCGGACTTTTCAATTATTTAATTAAAACTGGTATTAAAACTAAGACTTCGCATATTAATTTGGCTGTCAATCAGAAAAATGAAATGGAAAATAAGTTCGTAGAATTATCAAAGAGAAAAAGAAAAGTTTTTAGAAGAAAATTTTGAACCTACTCTTTCCAACCAATCAGAAGCTTTTATTTACAATCATCTCCATGGCAACGACAAAAATTTCCGGAAATATTCATCCACTAGCACTTCCGGCAAAATTACACTGGAAATTTCCCTGTCACATTTGAAACGTCAAAATATTCAAAATAATGACGCGGGAATTACAGTGCCTTATTTATGTAGAATTATTACCATTTTTTTACTTAAAAAAGCATATTAATGTGAATATTTTTTGCTTATAAAAATAAAAATTTATGCAAATTTGATTTGTCAAATGTTTAAAAAATTATTTATTACATTAATACTAAATAAGAAATTTAATAACAAATGTTTGTAACTAAATTTAAGTGATGTTCAAATTCTAACAAAAAGTTTTCTCGTTTTAATGGAGAATAAATAGGACTTAAAACTGAAATTTGCTCCGAATATTGTAAATGTCTATGTTTAGTAAAATATATAAAATATTTAGACACAAGTTTATTTAATTTGAATTTAGATATTTTATTAAATTTACTTGAAGGTTTTACTAGATATTCTTGGATTCTTGTAAACAGTTTTTCATCCGTGGTTTCTTCGTAGTTAAGATCTTCAATGCATTTTGATAAATAGGGAAGCTGACGATGGTATTTTTTAATGTCTGAATATTCTTTGCACAAACTACACAATCCGTATTTTGTTAAGTCTAAAGCCATTTTTATACTATACACTAGGTATACTTTTTCTGTTGTCGATTCAGTTTTTTAATAATTAGATAGTACCTAATAATTTATTTTTTACGTAGTTGACATTTTGTAAGTCTAGCGGCCATTACTACGTTCTTTTTACATTTCATGGCCCCCTAGACGTTTTTAACGCATCAGCGAAACAAGACATAGATAGGGCTTACTTCAGACTAATAATCAAAAGTAACTGATGTTCCACTAATATTAGTAGATTAAAGTTAATAAAAGATGGAAATAAAAGATGCCTTTAAATTATTTATAAAGATTCTATGCAACTAAAGTTAGAAATTTGCATTTTATTTTACTAAGAAAAAAGCTTCATTTTGTTAAGCATAAAATCTCGAAGTAGGGTACTTAAAAGTCATAATTATCAAAAGTAAATGATGTTCCACTAATATTAGTAGATTAATGTTGATAAAAGATGGAAATATAAGATGTCTTTAAGTTATTTATAAAGGTTATATGTAACTAAAGTTAGGAATTTGCATTTTAATTTACTAAGAAAAAAGCTTCATTTTGTTAAGCATAAAATCTTGAAGTAGGGTCTTTAAGAGTCATAATTATCAAAAGTAAATGATGTTCCACTAATATTAGTAGATTAAAGTTGATAAAAGATGGAAATATGAGATGTCTTTAAGTTATTTATAAAGGTTCTATGTAACTAAAGTTGGAAATTTACAGTTTATTTCAATTAAAAAAAATGTTTTATTAAGCATAGGTAACACTTTGAAGTACCTACCTACTTAAAAATAATTATTATTATCAAAGGTAAATGATATTCCACTAACATTAGTAGTCTGATGTTAATAAAAAACCAAATTATAAGATGTTTTTAAATTATTTATGAAAGTTTTCTAGAACTAAAGTTAGAAAATAACATTTTATTTCACTAAAAAAACTGAAATTATAACAATGTTAAACCAGAACAAGAAACATTTTAATATATATTTTATATTTTACTATTTAGATATTATACCTATGTACTACTTTAATTTTCTAATATGTAATCTAATTATGTTTAGCTTCATAATTGTTAGTAATGTTAAACGTACAATTATTATAAACATTACTTTGATGGTCAGAATTTTCTTTAAAAACGCTACTTGAAGTGCTGCTCCTCATCGTTTCAACTATATTCTGATGGTGTGTACTATCAAGCTGCAAGTAGGGTTTAATGGATTGACTATTGCTATGTCCTGTAATCTTAATCAGTTGTTGTTCACCGACTCCTTTTTTAGCTAAATTTGAAACTGCAGTAGCTCTTCCTGAATGATTTGTAACTTTAATTTTTTTAATGTCAATACCAATGTGACTTGCTGCAGACTTAAACCAAGTAGAAATTGTATTTTTTCCAATTGGGCAATTTTTGAACCAACTTTTTGAATTTGGCTTATTAAAGTTTTCATTGGGAGTTAAAAACAATCTGTTAATTTTTATGAATTTACCCTTTTTTCGATTAATTTTTTGAATAACCGAACGGGGCAAATGTTTGGGTTAGCAGTATTTGTAATGAGCCACTTACTATCAGCCAATTTTCTCGAACCCCTTGGGTCGTCTTTGAGAAAACTGGATTGTATTCTATTCGTCCTGTGTAATTGCCCATATTGTCATTTTCTTCTAAAAAATATGTAACACAAGCTGAACATCCTTCCCCACCTCTCCAGGCTAATTCGTGCGATGCACCATCAGGACAATCCTCATCCCATATTTGAAGAATTTTCTCATATTCTTCACTGCTCAATGCCGAAGCACTTAATTTCCTTTTTAAGGGATCCTTTTGAAGTTGTCGTCTTTTGGCATCCCGTGCTGCTCTGGCTGCTACAAACTCAACATCAGAAAACGGGTCAAACTTTCTATTATATTTATTAAAAAACATTTCTTGCAATTGCTTAGCCGTGGAATTAAACATAACTTTTACAACACTTTCTTTATAATCGTCGGCATTTTGTTTCTTCATATTAAAGGCGTAATCTTCTAAGACATGGGCTAGCTGTTCAGTAGAAATATTTTCATCATCAATATTATAGGACTTTTCTTTGCAAAATTCCAAAAACTGTTTCCAAACACTCAGTTTCGATTTTTTCGTATTATCGGGAATTAAGTGTTGAACTTCTTCCCTAATAATGTCTTGACTTTCCTTTCCAAAACGGGACATTTTAAAAAACACTTTTTATTTATGAATAAATCAGAATTTGCACTTGATTGCACGAACACGATGACAAGTAATAACCACTGACAGTAGTGCCGTATTGACAGTAGTGCCGTATTGCCGTATTGACACTCAATTGTTTGTCATTCATGGCCTCACTATGTTAGTTTGACTTTTTGTCATTTGTAATAAAAATATCCAACATTTTCGAAATTTATACTGGGTTCAAAATTTTCTTACCGAATATCCCACGAGCTTAAATTACTTACCGGAAATTTTTCTTCGGTCACGAATATTTTAAGAAAATTACCCTCGTCGCTTCGCGACTCGGGTAATTTTCAAAATATTCGTGACCTCAAAAAAATTTCCGGTAATAATTTATGCACTAGGGATATTATAAGTGAAAATATCTTAGAGAAACCCAATCTCTTGGCGGTGTTTTCACAAGTTTAGCTCTCATTGACAGCCGAATTAATATGCGAAGTCTTGGTTTTAATACCAGTTTTAATTAAATAATTGAAAAGTCCGCGTTAGGTACACGCCAACTGAACTAGGAGATTACCAGAAAGAGAAAAAAAAAAAATCCATAAAAAAATCTAAACAATTACCTACGTTGCGGTGACATATATATATATATATATATATATATATAAAAATTTATATATATATATAAAAATTTATATATATATATATATATATATATATATATATATATATAAAATTATATATATATATATATATATATATATATATATATATATATATATATATAAGATTGTGGATGAAACAGTAAATACCTATTACGTCGAAATGACATACAAATATACAAAAGTCATTTAATAATGATTAAACAAAAATTTAAAATTAAAAAAATTAACTGTATCGGTATTTTCGTCCCTGCAATAAAAAACCATTTTAACGTGTAAATACTTAAAATTTTGAAAATAATAACCTGGAAGATAACTTAAAATTTACAGATAATAAACGCGATGTTCTCACACTTCAGTTTACATGCAGTCTTTAATAAAAATTTTCAAACTGAACAAACAGGTAAACCTACTTTTTACTTTAACTAAAAACGTAAATTTACTGATCATTCGTACAGAATAGGTGTTGTCATATTCATTATTTCTTCAGTGTCACTGAATCAGTTAAATTATTTACCGAAACTAACTCGTTAGAATCCGCCATGAAAACACCCTTTCAATAGGAATGATCAGTAAATTCGCGCTTTCAGTTAAAGTGAAATACAGGTCTACATTTTTTTTCAGTTTGGCAATTTTTATTAAAGACCGAATGTCTACTAAAGTGTAAGAACAGCGCGTTCATTATTTGTGAACTTTTAGTTATCTTTTTTGCAGGTTATGGTTTATTAAATTCTAACAACAATCACATGTTAAAATGGTTCTTTATCGGAGGGACAAGAATCCTGATATTTGCCTATGTCTGTAAAATGTTAGCAGTGCATTGTATAAAAATAAAAAAGGAAACTTTTACAATAAAACATGTGAATAACCATTATCCCTCTCCGTTCTCTCTATGACCGAATCAAAATATCTCTATAATCAAATCAAAAATCTTTAAAATGTATTGATTACAAATGGACTGTTTTGCACATTGTTTACTTTCATTATCAGCCAAAATGTTTCAGCGAAACTGTCACGTCAGAACCCGCCTTAAGTAACAACTTCCTTCAATAACATTAAAATCTTGGACTTTCATGACTTTATTTGTTAATTGATACACAACGTTTCGGTTAGTAATATATCTCCAACCGTTTTCAAGTGATAACTAAAAACTATTCTTAAAAGCTACGACGTATAATCTACTATCCGTTGTTCACCAAAGCTTGACCAATTTTTCAATGTCGGTCTGCTAAATACATTTTGCTTATTTACATTTATTACATCATCTTTAAATTTTCTTTTTTTCCGGTGGGTTTCGTTATAAATAATTTTTGCTTCCGACCATTTTATGCGGTGTTGTTTTGACCATGCGTGTTCGATAATCGCTGACTTTGACGTTTTACTCCGTTCAGTATGTATTTTCTGTTCTTTTACTTCAATTTCAAGTGTTTTTTTTCGTTTCCCCGATATATACATTACCACATTTGTAGCGAATTTCGTAGATACAGTAATTATTTGAAACATCATTGTCCGGTCTCGTTTTAGTAAGGAGATTTGTTAGAGTGGTTTCGGATTTGAGTGTCGTTTTAATATTATACTTATTCGTGATTCTGTGGATCTTTTCCGAAGTTTCTTTAATAAACGGAATTGCATAAATATTTGTTTCTGTGAAGTCTTGTTCATTTAGAGTTGTCTTATTTTGATATTTCTCGATTGTTTCCTTTACTAGTCTCTCACTTTATCCCTTCTGCTTAGGATCTCTAGTTATATTACTTATTTCATCTAGCAGGAATTCCTCACTGTTACATAAGACCACTGCGCGGTCATATAGAGTACGTATTACCCCTGTTTCATTTCGTTAGAGTGATTAGAATTCTGGTGTAAATATTGTCCAGTGTTTTTTGTATACCGATGTTTTTATCTGTTCATTATTTTGTTTAACTAAAACATCGAGAAAAAGAAGAGCCAAATTTTGCTACTTTTTCATTGTGAACGTTATAGAAGGTTGGAGGCAATTTAGATGTTTTAAGAAACCTTCAAGTTTTTTGTCATTACCTGTCCATAGAGTTAAAGTATTGTCAATATTTCCTAGCCAAACTTTTGGTTTAATTAGTGCAATTTTAATTGCGGGTTCCTCAAACCATTCCATATAAATATTTGTTACCACTGGGGAGGGCGATGAACCCATGGAAAGTCCATTATCCTGCGCGTATTATTCATTCTTCACCTGAAAGTAGGAACTACTAGTGTTTTATCTTCTTTGAGCTTGGCTTAAATATACTTACAAATGTATCTTCTGACCCTTCTACATGTTTAAGAATTTAAAATAAAATAGAATTTTTAACAAAAGATGGTGACTTATCGACTAGTGCTTTAATCAGGTCTAAAAGGTGTTTTGCCAGTGAAGTCGTGGGTGCATTACTGGAGCTGGTGATTGGCCTTAAGGGTGTATTGTCCAGATATGTTGACGATACTTTTATTATATGGACAGGTAATGACGAAGAACTTGAAAGTTTCTTAAAACATCCTAATTGCCTCCGACCTTTTTTTGAATTCACAATGGAGAAGAAACAAAATTTGGCTCTACCTATTCTTGATGTTTTTGTCAAACGAAACAATGAACAGATACAAACCTTGGTATACAGAAAACCTACTCACACTGGACAATATTTACACTAGAATTATAATCACTCCAACGAAACGAAACGGGGGTCACACGTACTGTATATAACCGCGCAGTGACCTTATGAGTCAGTAAAGAAGCGCCGCAAAATGAAATGAGCAATATTACTAGCGACCTAAGCAGAACGGATAGAGTGAGAGACTGGTAAAGGAAACAATCGAGAATAATCAAAATAAGGCAACTTCAAGTTGAACAAGACTCCACAGGACCAAATATTTATGACAATTTTGTATATTAAAGGACCTTTGAAAAAAATTCGTAGAATCCCGAGTAAGTATAATATTACAACGACACACGAATCCCAAACCACTCTAAGAAGTGTTCTTACTAGAACGAGACCAGACAACAATGTTTCAAATAATTACTGTATCTACCAAATTTCCTATAAATGTGGTGGGGTATACATCGGGGAAACGAAAAGACCACTTAAAATTGAAGTTAAAGAACACAAAAAACATACGGTAGAGATCGAATGCTGTTAGAGCAACACCGATACGTCACGGTTTTATATCAGTTTGCCATATTAGACCGTGACGTATCGGTGTTGTTCTTACAGCGTTCGATCTCTACGAGGGGAAACGTCGAAGTCGGGGATTGCCGAACACACATGGTCAAAACAACATCGCATACATAGTCGGAAGCAAAAATTATTTATAAAGAAACCCAACAAAAGAAAAGAAAATTAAAGATGATATAATAATTGTAAACAAGAAATTCTGTATTTAGCAAATCTAGCATCGACATTCCGAATATTTGGCAGCCGTTCCTGAACCGTGAGAAATCGGTCAAGCTTTGGTGAACAACGTATAGTATATAAGTCATTGCTTTTCAGAATGGTTTTTAGTTATCACTTGAAAACGGTTGGAGATATATTACTAAATGAAACGTTGTGTAGCAATTAACAAATAAAAACAATGAAGTCCAAGATTTTAGTGTTATTGAAACCATAACGTTGTCTATCACTTTCAAGAAAACGTTCCCTCATTTTGTTTTTTTTTTAATTAATATAAATGTTAAAGCAAGGTCAAATTTAACTTTTATCCAAAACAATTAAAAAAAATATTACCCTCCACCCTACTTTAAATAAAACTGGATATTTTAAAAAGGTATGCTTTTTAATTATCTTGCCCAGAAAGAAATTGAGAACGACGTATAATTTAATTTTATATATATTTTTTCACCTCCTCTTCGGTTTTCTTTCTACTCCTAAAGACCCGAACACCAAATTATTCCCAAATTTAGCTTATTTTTATTGTAAAGCAGGAAAAAAACCTCAAATAAAATATAAATCTTTACCTGTTTCATCCCATTGCTCTGAAAAAATATTGCTTAAAAGTGATAGATACTAAGTGTCTTTAAGTATTATGTGTACACAAAATTTGGAATTAATCTCATTTCATTTGGGAGTTATCACGTTAATGAATACAAGGACAGACCAACACAGAAAAAATGTTTTTAACTTGTATAACTCTTCCAAAAGCAAAATTCTACTTGCTCTATAATTCCTTTTTATAGCGGTTTATTTACTTATTTATTTGAGGAAAAATTGGAATTTTAAAATTATTTTAACATCCAAATCCCTCAAGAAATATCTTGCAATTACATAGTATGCAAAAATCTGCAAAAAGAGTTTATTTTAAAAAATAGTTCTATATATGTTTTAGGAAATTGTTTAGAATCGCGGCTCCACCTGTTTTTGACTATAAAAATAAAAAAGTAGGGATATTATATATTATTTTTGTTTTGTTCTATTGTACAGCGCATTTACGAATATATTAGGAAAATTTCGTAAAAAACCGTTTTCGATGTTAATTTTTATTTTGAAGATAAAAAATAGGTATTTTTTAAGTTTTTCGTCAATAAAATGCATCCTTTTTAAGTTTAGCAATTGCTAGTAATTTGTTTCATGTTTTACGTGTAAAGATAAGTAATTAAAAAAAAACAAAAATACCAATTTTTGAATTTTTCATAAAAATGTTTTAATCGAAAAATTGAAATTTTTAATATTTTTAAATTTTATTTTTGACAAACTTTAGGAATACTAATATTTGACAAATAAAAAAAAAACTTCAATTGCAAAGTTTGCAAATTAAAAAAAAATTTATAACAAATCGAAAAATAAATATTTTCACACCATTTTTTTTTCAAATTGTTCTATTTTTAATAAACATTAGAAAAAATAATTAAAGTTTTTAAGAAAACTAATATTTAATAAAAATTTTAAGCAAAAACAAAAAAACTAAAGTTTTATTTTAAGACTTTTAAATTAAATTTACTCTGAGAAAATCAAATTATTAAAGATTCATTTAGTTATATTCTTTAATGCGCTGATAAGTAGACTATTTAAAAGAAAAACCTGTCGGTAACTCCTTTTATGATTTTTTTTTGGCCAAAAATAGGTGGGGCCGCGTTTCTTCTTTAAGAACCGATTTAAAATAATAATCTCTTCCTACCTTATAGTACAATATTTAAATATATATATATATATATTTAAAATAAAACCAGGCAGAAAATCAACCCCTTAGCCCAGTAAATTACAAATCTAGCCCCTTTCGTTTGTAGTAAAATTAAACTGGTAATAACATCTGTTCGCAAAGCATAATTAACAATCAGTGACAAAACAAATAAACTATAAATGTTTTCCTTTAAATTTAAGTCAGATTGTGTATTACCTCTAAGCTTCTTAACACAAAATATTTTCCTTTTAATTTTATTACCTTATTGACATATAAACATGTTAAAATAATATAGTATGATAAAATTAAGAAGCATTGGGCAACGAGAAACAAAAAGTTGAAAACATAAATAGAAAAATTGCCGTCTTTGTTACCGTACATAAACTGGTATGTATGAATGTCGCAGTTGAGATCAGCTTAAACAAAGACAATTGTAGTTAGTGATAACTACAATTGTCTTTGGCTTAAAATAAATTAATCACAAAAATTAACCTATTTTAGAATAGCTTTATTAAGACTGATGTTATGTTACCTAATCAAACAGTTCTTAATTTAAAACCAATGAAAATGTCATATATTTTTAAGGTGCTTTTTGTATATATATAAACGAATGTATAGCATACAAACTACTCTTTCGCATTTTTTAAGTAAATTTTTAATAGTAAAACCAACCAACACCGGCAGATAGACCGAATACCACAGCGGCGGATATAAAATAACCTTGTTTTTTATAGTCCATGGTCTATTGTTCTCAAAACATGAAGATTTTATAAAATATAGGTTGCTTTTTACTTCATATAATCTCTTTTATAGGATAAAAGTAACGGAAACCATAAATTAATAATTTATTAAAACTAACTAGAACCCAACCAGAACTAAATTTAACTAAGTTTGCGGTCGGCCTTAGATGAAACATAATCACTACTATTTTTTCTGAAAGAAAGACATTAGGTTTTTTATTTCATATATTTTAACTTGTTTGTGTGTTACGTGACATTTTGATCATTATCAAAGAACAATGATTATGATAATGATAGCATGAAATCATTTCTTCTCTAATTTTTACAGTCTGTATGTGCCCCTGTTAGACCTGCTCGAAATATTGTACTTATATTTGAGGAATAACGTCTCTACAACTCCTAGCATTCTTGATTCCATTTAAAATAAAGTCGTTAGACCTAATTATAACCCCATACCAATACTATTCCCTTCCTTCCAGCTACAGTAGAGTAATTCGAAGTGTCCTACGTCCTTCTTCAATGTCCATCTCTATAAGCCTTAGTTTTCAACTTTTTTTGTTCTTTTCTCCCTAGAGTATCTAGGCTATGGAACCTTCTGCCTACAGGGGTCTTTCTTTCTGCCCCAAACTTCTAAGTCTTTGTATCGTGTTAACTGCCCGTATTTTACCTAAAATACCCACGATACGTAAGTACTTAAACTTTAAGACGTCGCGTAGACTGTTTCAAGATAAAAACAAGATCGTCAAATGGGCGATAAATTAAAAATTCTTAGTGCATTTAGAATACAAAATACAAATAAATCCCAAAAATCAAAATTAAACTGAATAATACAAATAAAAATACAAATATTGCTTTGTTTTAAAGCCCCTTACGAATGTAATAAATTTTATATGGCTTAAACTTCCTGACCATTACCCAAACACATAAGTGAATATTAAACCTTTAATTAAAATAGTTATTCTTACAAATTAAAAAAATTAATAATAATTAAAGAATAAACTAAAATGCTTCTAGCATTTTAGCAACGAGAACTTTAAAAAAATATAAAAGCAACTGCTTTTATATTGATAAATAAAGATGACTGTGTATTTAGGTTCAAACTGTGTTAATATGTTTTTTGCCACTGTGCCTTAAAGTTCCTGGTCAAGAGACATAAAGAAAAACTAAAGATTCTTGGCAGAGAGGAGCGTCCTCTCAAGCTTTAAAACAGGAAGAAAGAAACAATAATCTCTCTCCTTGGCGGCATAACTATATTGAAATGCCTTCCACTTTTACAAGATTTAATAGGATAAATGTTTTTTTTTATTTTTTAGGTTTTAATTTCCATGGATCTCCTCTAGTGGTAGAGCCTTCTGTAGCTTCAGGGAAGCGAAGGTAAGAAACTAGCTTTACTTTTTATTTTTTATTTTTAATACATATATACTATGGAGTATGTCAAGTTTTTGTATGACAATTTTTTTTTAGTATTTGTTCTTGAAGTTAGTATTTAAAAGTAATAATGGGTATTCTAGTAACACAAATAAACCTACGGTAATCTTGGGTTGTCTGTTATCTTATTTAGTAAGTAAATATTGGTTTATCCCCAACTAAACTTTAGCTTGTTTATACCTTAACTAAAACAAGTTTTGGTAAATATATGACTTCTTTTGCTTTAAATCAGTTTTTTGAAACTACCTACCTTATTTACATTTTACCTATTTTAAAATAATTGTCAATTACTACATATATCTTGGTCGAAACAATGTTAGTTTCTACAGGTTATCTGATATTTCAAAGTCTATGTATTTTAATATTTTATTTGTGTACATGTGTATACGTAATGAGATTGGGTTTTAACAAAATTATTGCGTAGACGTATTATACGTAAAACTTGCTACTTATAAAGTTTAATTATTCTTTGGCGCTATAACTCTGTAAAAATACACCCTCTGTTTTAAAAATAACCGAACTTAGCGTCATCTGTTGAAGACTTTCGAAAGCGCAGAGTTTAATGAAGATCGCATGTAAACATGTCAAGTTATTGCGTCGAATGTGTTAGTATGTTTTGACTTTCGGTAGGAAAATGAGTTTCAAGTAAAGAGTTGCGATTGAGTTTTGTGTTAAACTTGGTAAATCTTTTACCGAAACGCACCAAATGCTCCAACAAGCATATGGCCATGATTGTTTATCCCGCACGCAAGTTGTCGGTTTGTCACAAAAAAGGGGTAGAGAAACCATCAGCGAAAGACCAGGCCGTCCAAAATCGGGTTTATCCACAGAACACATTGAAAACGTGCATGAATTTATCAAAAATAATAAGAAATTGTTGGTGAGTTCCATTTAAATGGAGTCCCTTCTACTATCTTTTTTTGCATTTTGACTGAAGAACTGGAACTTCGCAAGATAAATTCACGAGTTGTTCCATAATAACTCACCGATAACTAGATACTGCATCGAATTGAACATTTTAAAGACATTATTAAAAGCCTTTGTAAGGACCCCAACTTTTTAAAATCGATAGTAACTGGTAAAAAAACATGGTGTTTTCAATATGAGCCGGAAACAAAGCGTGAATCTGTTAAATGGAGGTCACCCGAGAAAGGAAATCGCAAAATAAGTCGTTTGGAGAAGTCAAAAGTGAAGACAATGCTTATTTTTTTGATGATTTAAAGAGTATAATTAACAAAGAATTTGTCCCAGCCGGTTAATCAGTGACGGGGGAGTACTATCGTGACGACGTTTACTTGCCATTTCATCGCAATTCATCGCATTCGACCTGAATATCGCGAACCAGAAAGTTGGTAACTTTTTCACGATAATGCTCCATCTCATCGTTCACGCCTCGTGAGTGATTTTTTGTTGAAAAATCAAATTGTTATGTTGCTCCATTCGCCGTATTCACCTGATCTGACACTCTGCAATTATTTTCTGTTTTTAAAACTTCACCTAACAATGAAAGGAAAGCACTATTACTCAATTGACCGCATTCAAAAGGTGATGACCTACGACAAGGTTCCTAAAACAGGACATTTTCGACTCATTTCACAAATTGTTTAAGCGTGGAAACAAGTTTATCGAAGCGAATGGAGAGTATATTGAATAATAAAAAATATATTTTAAAATGTACATGTACAAATAACTTGAGTTTTTCTTGATTTTAGACAATGACCCGGTCGTCTGCCGAGGTCAAAAGTTAGCTATAAAATTTCCTTTCTATCATAAATAATTCACAAAAAAAAGCAAACATGCCTGATTTGATAAACTTCCTTCTCATGTTTAATTTGATTGAATTATTGGCTGTGATAAACCTAAGTGCTCAGGATGTTTAAATTAATCGAGTCTTGATATTTTTATGTAATTTGTTGTCATAGTATTTTTCCTTTGAACTTTGTACCTTGTGAAACCCCTAACTGTAGACTTATTATTTGGGATGATAAAACGGTTTTCTGGAAAATATCCATAACGTTATTAAGGGTAGATTTAATTTGTTCAACTTTTTATGTTTGCTATATATACAAAAGTCGTCCGCATGCTGCACTACCGTTAAATTCCAAAGTATAAATATTATATGTGTAATCATTAAACAGAAAAAGGCTTAGGGCAAAATCCTAAGAAAGTCCCCCAGATATTATTCTAGCTTTGCTAAAGTCCTCTTCAACTTTAATTAAAATTTTTCTTTCTACATATCATCTAACAATGTTGCACGCAGTTTTCCTAAGTATAATTGCGGACAGTTTATCAATCAAAATATGCAAATTACCATTTTTATAATATGCACTCGAAATAGCAAGAAACATAGTGCACAAGTATTTATTATTACTAAAAGTATTTTGAATATCAGTTACCAAATAAGCCAAGAAATAAACAAGACCATTTTCCTTATGGAAAGCAATTTCATAAACGGGCGATTCACACCACCACTTAGAAAAAGACTGTACGATCCTTTTAAATGTCTTTAAATATAAGACGATAATTTTAATTTTTCTAAATTTACCAGGTTTACCCGGTTTATCTATAAAAATTATTATTTAATTTTAATTAACTGAAATGTCACCAATTCTACAAATAAATTTTACATATGCATAATATAACCGCCTTTTAGTAGCTAGGGTCGAAATTCTACCATTCTGTAGGAAATACCATCCAGGCTCAGTGTATTATATTATTTATTCTTTGTTATGGTTGTATTGATGCATCAATATATATTCGTTGTATTAAAAAATAAGATTGAATCACCCTATACAGATTGGCTACGCGATCTTGGGATAGTATTTCTTTAAAAGGAAAAGAAATAAATTAATTATATCCAAGTGAAAAAGAAATAAATCAAAACATATCGCCCCTTTGCCACATTTCTTTATTTCAGGCGTGTCAAATGTTATCCTCTACTTCCAATTTAATAGACCAGGATCCCGTGAGCTTTTTTTTATGATTTCTAACAAGCTTAAACTTTGTGAGTGGCTTCGTTTCGATGAGTCGCCCAAATTCTGACTGCAGCAACATTGGACAGTGTTAGGACTGCTTCCGAGAAACCCCCAAAAATGCAGATTTTTCAGGTGTTGCAAAATTTATACCTAACAGCTGGATTCTAACGAATTTTGAATACTGTTCAATTTTTTTTTAAGTTATTTATAGTATTGTCCTACAAGTAGGTCAATAGGATTTTTTAGTCCTACAACTTAAATATGCCAATGCCAGGGGCGCTACTGTACTCATTACTAACAACTTGAATTTTGTTTTTTTTTTAATAATATTTAAATTACAATAAAACATTTGTCCTACAATTAAAATAATAGAAAGTGATGAGAAATGAAATATTATTATTATTATTATTTTTAAATAAATGGTCAGGAGCAGTTAACGATTTTCTCATCATTTTTAATACGTAATTTTATTCTTTGATTGAAAGTAATTAAAATTTTATAAAACATTTAAGCCATTTTGGTTATTTGGGTTATTAAAGTAAAACGGTAAAACTGCAACCACAATTAATATCAATACCTTTAAATAAACATACGTAATTGGACTATAGATAATGCTAACTAATTTCAAATATTTAAAAAGTGAAATTGAAGTTCTGAAAAAAAATTGAATATAATGCCTTAAATCTGCCACCTTGTAAAGAAGAACAAAAAAAAACCAGAAAATTATGCTTGGAGTAAAATTAATAATCGCTTTAAATAAGGTAATTGTATATAATTTTTTTTTATATTAATTTTAACAATAGTTTACTACAGTTTAATAAAATATTTTTTTTTATTAGCTAAAAGACAAGATAAATGTAAAATCGATAACAACGAAAATGAAGATACCGATGATGATAATACGAAGACAGTGACAATGATTGCGATGTACAAAGTGATAAAGAATAATTATTATATTCAGACTTTTTTTTACTTTTTAAAAAACTATATTAAATTAAAATAAATACATATGTTAGAAAAAAATACCTAGTAAAAATCAGAAGGAGCATTAGTTTCGGATGTCCAGGAGTGTTTGAAGTTGGCTATGATTATGATTTTTGAATACTTTTTATATTACAAAAAATGGGTCTCCCTTAAATTTTTAAATTGAATTATTATTATTTTTTTAATATTTTTTAAAAGGCGGTTAAGGCTATAAATAATAGACATTTATTTTAATTTTTTATTCTAATCTTACTAAGAAAATATTGCCTTTTTTGGACTTATTTTATTTAAAATTAAATGAGTAAAATCCTAATAATAGTTGACGTTACCTGCCTCTTATAGATTTTTTTTTAATATCACTATTTTTGTTGGACTGTTTATTTTTTCTTTATGGAAAATACTTACTTACCATCTGATATTATTGACCTACAGTTAGTAACAAGTACAGTAGCACCCCTGAAATTGGCATATTTAGGTTGTAGGACTAGAAAATTCTAATAACTGATTTGTAGGACAATACCGTGTATAATTAAAAAAATATATTTTTTAAATCATATTTAAAAAATTAGCTTGTTAGTGGTGACGTTATACCATACGTTTTTTTGGCATGTTTGATGTGGATGACTCAATATACCTATCACAATTTTTGTAGGACAAATACTTTTTCTTTCTTTTCATAGAATGCTTAGCAAAATATGTTAGAATCAAGCTGTTAGATATAAATTTAACACCTAAAAAATCGGCATGTTTGGAGGTTTCTCGGAAGCAGTCCTATCACTGTCCAATGATTTGGGCGACTTGTCAAAGCCACTCACAAAATTTTAGCTTGTTATAAATCATCAAAAAAAAAAAATTCCACGGGATCCCGGTCTATACTTGGTTTGGAGGGGAAAGGCGGCAGCTGTCTAGCACGCGTCTCTCACCTAATACTTTGCTCACTCTGCTATTTCAACCTAAACTTTGATGCGTTGAATGGTAATGAATAGCTCAAAGTGTCAAAAAAGTCGTTAGATGTTATGCTTTTGTCTACCCTGATTAACCAGTATTAACTTTCCTAAATTTTTTAAATAGTTCTAAAACGTTTGAAAGAACGGTTTTTATCAGTAATTGTAAAAAAAATGTTACTTCTTGAGGAATACACTTTTTTGATCAATTAATTTAATTTTTTGTTAGCATTTGAATTTCCTGTTTTATTTTACTTTTAAGAATTACAAATCACGTTTTATAAATATGAGCATTAAAAATCATTGTTATCTTTTAATTTACTTTACAGTAACAGTAAAAGCTAACAATGTTATACATATAGGGTGTTTCTCAGAGGTGATAACTTTTTATTTTTTGAGATGGGAAAATGAAATTTGGCTTGTCGATATATGACCTAAAAATGCATTGAATGACGTGTTCAATTGTTTCTGATGATTTCCGGTTTCACCGGAAATGACCTCAACTTTTGAATTTTAAATGGAACACCTGTATTTTTTCTATCTATTCAATAAGAAATGACATCCTAAATACAATGACACCTCACATGTCAACTTTGGACATTTATTTTAAAAATATTTATTTATTTTTAAATTCAATCTAGAGTGCCATGACGTCTTAAAACAACCAATTTTAAGTCAAGGAGGCGTGAAAAAATAGTTTTAATTATCTGACGTATTTTAAGTACTTTCCAGAAAGGTAAAAAATTTCAAAATTTTATTTCTTGACATAACTCATTTTTTTTTAATTGAATGAAAAGAGCATTTTTTGTAAATAATTTGATACCACACACTTGATATTTGGTGTTAAATCTAAAACACTTAAAAAGCTAAAAAATGGGCATAGTAGTAGTTGCTCATAAGAATAATAATAATAATAATATTATTATTATTAATTATTATATTTAAAGGTATTTAAATTAAAATGCCTTATTAATAAACACAGCAATAACTTTAAATAACTAACTCGCATTTAATTTTATTAAACTATGTAACAATCATTATTTAACATCAAAGTTTTTGCTTATTTCCAAGCCTACCTGACACAATTGCCGAACTGCATGCATCGGCTCGGATGTTTTAATAATTTTATAAGCAACAACTACTATGCCTATTTTGTTTTTTTTTAGTGTTGATTTAACTTAAAATATCAGGTGTGGGGTATCAAATTATTCACAAAAACATGCTCTTTTCAAATATGTCAACGAGCCACCATCGTTTCATTTGAAAAAATTGAGTTATGTCTAAAAATAAAAATTTGGAATCTTTTTACCTTCTTGGAAAAGACATAAAATACGTCAGATAATTAAAACTATTTTTTCACGGCTCCTTGACTTAAAATTGGGTGTTTTAACGACGTCATGGCACTCTAGATTGCATTTTAAAAAACTAAATATTTTAAACGAAAATGTCAAAAGTTGACATATCGGGTGTCATTGTATTTAGGATGCCATTTTCTATCGAATAGGTAAAAAAATACAGGGTGTTACATTTAAAATTCAAAAAGTTGAAGTTATTTCCGGTGAAACCGGAAATCGTCAGAAACAAGTGAAAACATTTTTCAATGCATTTTTAGGTTATATATCGACACGCCAAATTTAATTTTTCCATCTTAAATAATAAAAAAGTTATAGGGGGGAACCACCTTTGAGAAACACCCGGTGTATATATATATATATATATATATATATATATATATATATATATATATATATATATATATATATATATATATATATATATATATATATATATATATATATATATATATATATTTTAATATATATATGCGCGGATGCCGTTAATAAGAGGACAAATGAACAAAAAATTGAAAGTTATTTCTAATAAAAAATTCTGCTTGTCGAAAAAACATGAACTACAATGAGAAAATAGATTTTTATCATACAGGGTGTCTTAAAAATGCCAAAACATAAAATTAAACAACGGCAAACAGTAATTTTTTGGATTTTTAACCTGAAATACAAAATAAAAAACTTGCTTCAAATTTACTTCTTAACCTGAACTTACTAAAGAAAATTTGAATTTAGGAAAAATTAAAAAAGTCAACATTTTTGCAAGTACGCATTTACTACTTTTACTTGAATAATTTTACTTGAATAATACCTTTACATTAGTAAAAAATCAATATACAATGGAAAAAATGTAAAAAGTAAAAAAAATGTAAATGTAAAATGCGTACTTGCAAAATTTTTTTTTATTTTTCGGAAATTCAAATTTTCTTTAGTAAGTTCGAAAACAAGATTAAAAATAAATTTGAAGCAAGTCTTTTATTTATTATTTCACGTTAAAAGGCCAAAAAACGACTGTTTTCTCTTGTTTTATTTTCTGTTTTTGCATTTTTGAGATGCCTTGTATGACAAAAATCTATTTTCTTATTGTAGTTCACATTTTTTCGACAAGCAGAATTTTTTTATCAAGAATGACGATTTCGTATCTTTCAATTTTTGGTCCATTTGTCCTCTTTGTTAACCGCACCCGCGGACATTCTGTATATATATATATATATATATATATATATATATATATATATATATATATATATATATATATATATATATATATATATATATATCAGGGTGTCATGAAGTGGGACCCCCGTTTATTGCTTTAAATATTGAAATTGGGAAAAAATGTTTTATACAAAAAATATTTTGGGTTTTGCTGCTCTATATTTTGCAGACAACGTTATGTATACAGGGTGTATCAAAAGTCCGTACAAGAACAAAGTTCATTTTTTAAATGACTCCCCATATTTTTTGTTACATTTTTGTTTTCTGCATAAAATTCTAGATATTTTATTCAGCATATCATATCCGTATGTTCAACTGTTTACGAGATATTCGCATTTAAATACAAATTTAAAAGGGGAAAATCCGCTCATTTTTTATGTTGTTTAACGTTTCTATGGTTTCAGCGGTTTTTTGAGAGTTGCATAGTAACCATATATGCTATAGAGATTAATAAAAATGTCATATTGACAGTTTTATTAATCTGAAAAAAATTGTTTTAATCGTTTTTTCTTGTTTAAGGTTTTACCTATTTCTACTCATCATGTGATATCTAATTACCTATTAATTATTACTATGGGTGTTTTGTCACTCTACTAAAACCATAGAAACGTAAAACAACATTGAGAGATGAGCGGATTTTTTCATTCTAAATTCGTATTTAAATGAGAATATCTCGTAAACAATTGAATATAGGGATATGATATGTTAGATAAAAAATATCTAGAATTTTATGTAGATATCGAAAATGTAACAAAAAATATAGGGAGTCATTTAAAAAAATTAACTTTGTCCTTGATCTTTTGTCTATGATACACCCTGTATACATAACGTTGTTCGCAAAATATAGAGCAGCAAAAACCATATTATTTTTGTATTAAACATTTTTTTCCAATTTGAATATTTAAAGCAATAAATGGGGGTCCCACTTCACAGACTACCCTATATAATATTATATATATATATATATATATATATATATATATATATATATATATATATATATATATATATATATATATATATATATATATATATATATATATATATATATATATATATATATATATATATATATATATATATATATATTATATATATCATTTTTATTCAATGGTATTACTATTAAAATATATGCCAAAATGAGTTTTCAACGAATAACTTTAAATGTGTTAGAAATTTCGATAGGGTTATAATTAGAAAAATGTTTCTTTTTTAATTCTGCATCTAAAGACCGAAAAAAATACAGGGGCTCATATTTAAAATAAGAAAAATAAAGTGCTTTCAAATTTGAAGAGTTTGACACTAAATTTTGGACACCCTGTACAGTTCGAATTAACTAAACATGACCTAAGCGACTAATATTACGTTACTTAATAAGTTCCTTGTTTAATTCTATTAATCAAGCACTATTGGTATTTTTATTCATTTTTAAATTCAATGGAGCAAAACAGTTTTTTTTTATATTTTATTTTTTTCTCTAAAATTACTGAACCGATGTTAACAAAGTTTTGGAGGAAGATAGATGACTACAAGAGGTACCTAAATATACAAAAAAATACACAGTGTTTCATTTAAAAAATTGCACCATCGTGACGTCACACCTTTTTGTGACACCCTGTATAACCAAAACTATTTTCCTGAAATGCACCGTAGGTTAAAGATAACGTCTACAAAATATGAAAATTTTAAATTAAGTAATAAATGAGCTACATAAGACGGGAGGTGAGCTGCAGGACCCTATTATATATATATATATATATATATATATATATATATATATATATATATATATATATATATATATATATATATATATATATATATATATATATATATATATATATATATATATATATATATATATATAATATATATATATATATATATATATATATATATATATATATATATATATATATATATATATATATATATATATATATATATATATATAATATATATATAATACAGTATGTCCACGGAAAAGGTGTTGAAGAGAAAAAACTTTTTTATTTTTGATTTTATCGAAAAAAGCTACTCTTGATAAAAAAATTTTGCTACTTCTAAAAGTAAGATTGGGATAGAAATATTTAACATATTTTATACGGGGTGTTCAGAAAATTGAAAAAACTTAAAATGGTACAAGAGTAAAGTGCTTTTTATTGATAAGATATGGAAATAAGTTACGAGGAAAAGTTGTTCAAAATTAAAAGGTAGTCTCTTATACCAATTTTTAAAAAAATCGGCCTACTTTTATTTATTTGTAATTAAATTTATTTTAATATCAATTAAAATTTTTAATATCAATTTTGTCAAATTTTTTGCTGTTAAGTAAGCATTTAAAGCTGACGTTACTGCGGCTAATGAATTATAAAATCAAAGTGTCAATAAAGCTTGTCACTATCAACGCCTATACTAGTACAATAATGAGTTGTTAATTTGGAATTAGTTAATTAATATTAAAATAATTTTTATCACAAGTTAATAAAAGTAGCCAATTTTTTGGAAATTGATATAAGAAACTATCTTTACTTTTGAACAACTTTTCCTAGTATCTTATTTCCATATCTTCTCAAATAAATGCACTTTACTTTGAACCATTTAAAGTTTTTTCAATTTCTGAGTACCGCGTATAAAATTTGTTAAATGTTTTATCCCAATCTTACAAAAGTAGCAAATTTTTTTAAGCATAGTTTTTTTTTGATAAAATTAAAAATAAAGAAGTTTTTACTATTCAACTTTTTTTCCGTGGACGTACTGTGTGTCCACGGAAAAGGTGTTAGTAGAAAAACTTCTTTATTTTAATTTTATCGATTTATCCCGGTATTTAGAAAATTGAAAAACTTAAAATGGATAAGAGTAAAATGCATTTATTTGCAAAGATTGGAAATAAGTTACTAGAAAAAAGTTGTTCAAACGTAAAACGTAGTCTCTAATACCAATTTTTAAAAATCGGCCCACTTTTATTTATTTGTAATTAAAATATCATTATCAATTAACTAATTTAAAATTTTTGTACTAGTAGGCGTTGATAGTGACAAGCTTTATTGACACTTGGCTTTTATAATTCATTAGCCGCAGTATCGTCAGCTTTAAATGCATACTTAACAGCAAAAAATTTAATTATAAATTGATATTAAAATAAATTTAATCACCAATAAATAAAAGTAGGCGGATTTTTTCAAAAATTGGTATAAGAGACTATCTTTTAATTTTGAACAACTTTTCCTAGTAACTTATTTCCATATCTTATCAAATAAATGCACTTTACTCTTGTACCATTTTAAGTTTTTTCAATTTTCTGAACACTCCGTTTCTATCTCAATCTTACTCTTAGAAGTAGCAAAAATTATTATAAAGAGTAGCTTTTTTGGATAAAATCAAAAATAAAAAAGTTTTTCTCTTCAACACCTTTTCCGTGGACATACTGTATATATATATATATATATATATATATATATATATATATATATATATATATATATATATATATATATATATATATATATATATATATTATATATATTATTATATTATATATAAAGTCCCAGCTACCTCCCGTCAGAGTCATTATTACTTAATTTAAAATTTTCATATTTTCAGACGTTTTTAACCTACGGTCATTTCAGAAAATGTTTTGTTATACAGGGTGTCCAAAAGTGTGACGTCACGATGTGAATTTTTAAATGAAACACTGTGTATTTTTTTGTATATTTAGGTACCTCTTGTAGTCATCTATCTTCCTCCCAAACTTTGTTACATCGGTTCAGTAATTTTAGAAAAAAATAAAATATAAAAAAACTGTTTTGCACCATTGAATTTAAAAATGAAAAAATACCAATAGTGCTTGATTAATTGAATTAAACAAGGAACTTATTAAGTAACGTAATATCAGTTTAGGAGTTTAGTTAATTCGAACTTACAAATTAAAATTTAGTGTCAAAATATTTAAATTTAAAATTTCTTTTTTTCTTATTTTTAAAAAGACTAATTTTTAGGTCAGATGCAGAATTAAAAACAAACATTTTTCTAATTAAACCCTATCGAAATCCTAACAATTAAAAGTATTCGTTGAAAACTATTTTGGCATCATTTTAATAGTAATACCATTGAATAAATGATAGGTGGCTATGAAAAACATTTATTGACATTGATGTTTATTTAACCTACTAAATCCTATTTTTGCGTATTATAGAAATTCGAGTAAATTATTATTATTTATTAATTGAATTAAATTAATTTAAGAAAAACCTTTAAATGTTAGATAAACCTAATTTTTAATTTTTAATACTTTTGGCTAACATTTATGTAAATTTAACCAATTTCTAGGTAATAATTAACGTTATTGGGAGACTCTAATGTCAATAAATTGTTTTTCATAGCCACCTATCATTTTTATTCAATGGTATTACTATTAAAATACATGCCAAAATAAGTCGAATAACTTTTAATGTGTTGGGAATTTTAATAGGGTTATAATAAGAAAAATGTTTGTTTTTTAATTCTGCATTTAACCACCTAAAAATATACAGGGGCTCATATATAAAATAAGAAAAATAAGCTGCTTTCAGATTTAAAGATTTCGACACTAAATTTTGGACACCCTGTACAGTTCCAATTAACCAAACATCACCTAAGCGACTAATAATACGTGACTTAATAAGTTCCCTTTTTAATTCTATTAATCAAGCACTATTGAAATTTTTATTCATTTTTAAATTCAGTGGTGCAAAACAGTTTTTTTTATATATTTTTTTTTTCTCTGAAACTACTGAACCGATGTTGACAAAATTTTGGAGAAATATAAGTAACCACATGAGGTACCTAAATATACAAAAAAAATACACAGTGTTCCATTTAAAAAATTGCACCATCGTGACGTCACACTTTTTTGTGACACCCTGTATAACCAAAATTATTTTCCTGAAATGCACCATGGGTTAAAGGTAATCTGAAAAATGAAAATTTACAGTGAATAATAAATGAGCTACAAAGACGGAGTGAGCTAGACCCTTTATATATATATATATATATATATTATATATATATATATATATATATATATATATATATATATATATATATATATATATATATATATATATATATATATATATATATATATATATTTAACAATTTTTTTTTTTTTGGGATTTTTTTCAAAAAAATCAAAACTATTTTTGATGTTCAGAGTATATGTTAACAATGTACAATTTTTATAAAATGTTTTAAATTTTTTAT
The DNA here is from genome assembly GCA_019359885.1 of Listronotus oregonensis. Taxonomy (NCBI): domain Eukaryota; kingdom Metazoa; phylum Arthropoda; class Insecta; order Coleoptera; family Curculionidae; genus Listronotus; species Listronotus oregonensis. The sequence goes on from JAHBCN010000949.1 coordinate 136,082, forward strand.
CATTTACCACCCAAAAAGGTTATTCCAGATATAATTGTAACATTTTTTTCACTTCACAGGTAAAAATTTTATTAACTAACTTAAAACTACATGGTTAAAAACAGTTTTTGCTTAACGAAGTCTTGGATAGAATTAAGACAAAACAAACACTTTGTGGCTTTAATATATTTTCAAGAGGTGGCGGGTGACTTATTATAAACAAAACGCATCAGCCAACGATTATAGAGTTTAGAACTGTTATATTAATCAATGTTTTATTTAAAAGGCATGTTGCTTATATTAAATACTAAAATTAATTTTTTAACTACTTTTATTACATTTCCAATGGTCATTTTTTTAGTGTTGATTTTTAAGATTTGGCTATTTGTTTATGTTTTTCTAAAACAAAAACAAAAAGATCGATATATCAAAATATTTTGTCCACAAATTGGTATTTTGTCAAATTCTAGTCTTTGAGTTCGTTGGTTTCACCCTTCGGCTTACGTTACTACTTAAAATTTTTTGAATTTTTGCTGGTCTGCTTACAGTTTTTTTTTTCGATGGGAAATTTGTTGGGAATGTATGTTTTGTAGTGTTTAGGTTATATGTTCTTTTTTTTACTTTTATTTTAATATGAATGTTTTAATAATTATTTGATAAGGTTATAATATATGTTACTGAGGTTTTTTATCTCAGATTTTTCATTTATTGAGTTATCATTTTTTTTAATATAGATCATTTCCAGAAATTCTCTCCTCTGTTGATTCGGTTCAGTTTTTAGGATTTTAGTGTTGGTATAGTTAAATTTATGTGAAGTTTCATTTTCATGATTAGTTAGAGCGGTTTTATTTTTTTTGTCATATTTATGACCGTTAAGACGGTTTTGGAGATGTTGTGTGGTTTGGCCAATGTATACTTTGGGACAGTTATTACATGGTATCTGATAAATGATGAGTTTTTCGATTTTTTTGGAGTTTTGGTTTTAAGGGAGCTAAATTCCTTTTGTAATAAGTTAAAACCTTTGTGACATACAGAAATATTTTGGGGTTTAAAATATATTTGCAAGTTTTATGAAAGTCCTTGTACATAGGGTATTGATACAAAGTTATTATTTAAATTATTGTTTGTATTTTGTTGTGGAGGGTTATTATTTAGATTTTGTAGACGGGATGTGAAGATTGAATTAATTAGTTTTAAAGGATAGCTATTGTTTATTAAAATATTTTTGGCTTTTTTTAACGCGTTATTTCGGTAAGAAGGATCGCTTAATTTTATTGCTCTGTCTGCCAGACCTATTATTACTGATTTTTTTGCGACATATGGTATTGTGAAAAATAATTTAAATAGCGTCCTGACCAAGTTTTTTTTGTATACCATTCGGTTTCTATTTTGTTATTTTGGTGGTATAAGGTCATATCTAAGAAATTTAATTTTGAGTTTTCTTCCATTTCGATATTGAACTTAATTTTTTCATGAAAATAGTTAAATGCGTTTAGAATGTCTTCGGTTTTATTTTTAGGTGTTGCAGTAATGCAATCATCTACCTAACGAAAGAAAAATGGTATTTGGTATTCCAAATTGGGAATTACGGTGTTTTCTAATTCTTCTAATACTATTTGTGCTATTACACTCGAAATGGATGAACCCATTGCGCACCCTTCAATTTGTTTATAAAAATTCTCTTTATATTCAAAATAGGTGGATTTTAAAGTAAGTTCTACAACCCTTAGGAACTCGTTAAGTGGGATATCTGTGAATTTTTTAATTTGATCCCATTTTTTTCTTATGATATTTAAAGCTAGTTCAATGGGTACGTTTGTATAGCGATTAACATCCAAAGATATAAGAAATAATCATTAGGTATGGATATATTTTTGAGTTTTCTTTAAAAGTCCCAGGAATCTTTGATATATGTATTGGTTTTATTTCTGATATTTTGTAGGATATCTGTTAAAAAGGCGGAAAGTTTGCCTAAAGGTGATTGTATACATGAAACAATGGGACGCATTGGTATGCCCTCTTTGTGCAATTTTGGTAATCCATATTTTTTTGGTGGTAGTGCATTATAGATTTTTAACTTTTTAGCAATGCTAGGAGAAATATAATTTTGGTTTTCCCATCGTTTAATGATGTCATTGTTTTCTTTTTGGAATTTGGTAGTAGGGTCATTTTCAATTTGTTTGTATGTTTGAGGATCGGATATCAAAGTGTTCATTTTGAATTCTCTAATGAAAATTTGAAACACAATTTGCAAGAGTTAAAAGTAGAAATGTAAAGAAAATTACCTTACTAATTCAAAAAAATAATCTTAACAACCCTAAAAACATTAATGTAGAAAAGGAATGGTTTGAAAACCTAACAAATGTAGAAATCCCGCAATATGCAATCGATATTTTAAGTTTGGGGTCAAATTTTGCTTTTCCAGTTGAAACCTCCAAAGATCTACCTATACCAGAAATAATCTCATCGGTTGAAATGTCGGTTAATAAACTATCAACGGAAAAAAAAGATGAAGTTCGAGCAAATTGCACTAACATTTTAACAAATTTTAAAAATAAACTTAATTCAAACAACAAAAAATCCAAAAACCATATAATAGAAAAGGAGTTATCTACAAAATTTAAAAAAACCAATCGGTTTCTCAAAAAAAACCCTAATTTAAAAATACTAAGGCCGGATAAATCAAACAAGACTGTTATCATGGAATCTGATGAATACGATACTAAAATGAACACTTTGATATCCGATCCTCAAACATACAAACAAATTGAAAATGACCCTACTACCAAATTGCAAAAAGAAAACAATGACATCATTAAACGATGGGAAAACCAAAATTATATTTCTCCTAACATTGCTACAAAGTTAAAAATCCATAATTCACTACCACCAAAAATATATGGATTACCAAAATTGCACAAAGAGGGCATATCGATGCGTCCCATTGTTTCATGTATACAATCACCTTTAGGCAAACTTTCCGCCTTTTTAAAAGATATCCTACAAAATATCACAAATAAAACCAATAAATATATCAAAGATTCCTGGGACTTTAAAGAAAAACTCAAAAATATATACATACCTAATGATTATATTCTTATATCTTTGGATGTTGTATCGCTATATACAAACGTACCCATTGAACTAGCTTTAAATATCATAAGAAAAAAATGGGATCAAATTAAAAAATTCACAGATATCCCACTTAACGAGTTCCTAAGTGCCGTAGAACAAAAATCCACCTATTTTGAATATAAAGAAATTTTATAA